>CM035443.1:77925913-78003413 GCA_020310875.1 Ceratopteris richardii
ATATATAGTTGATAAAGAGGTTCCTCTTTCTATCCACATGCTTGTTGCTTGTGAGTTTGAATCTAGGCTAGGGTCTCTCTGTGACCTAGATCACATTCCCCAAGGGATCTACCTCCATGTTTTGATCCAAATACTCTCATCCAAATCAAGACCTTTCGTCAAATTATAATCTTTCAAAGAAAATTCCTCTTCCAACTAATGATCCCGTTGCTTGTTCAATTAAGGATCCTCTACAAATCCAATTTTTGATCCAAATTAGAGTCCAAACAGAGATCATCTTCAAATGAATGTTGAAAATGAAACCTCCTTGAAGCAAAACTATTGTAAGCCAATCTTAGTTTCTGACATGTTTGGATCCCCAACAAAAGTTGTGGGTTTTGATGTACAAGAAGATGACACTCTTGCACAGTTTATGGAAAATGAAAAAAGAAATTAACAATCACTTGTGACGTTATCCAAATCTATATGCTATCATCGGATTTTGTAATCATCCTATTTTGTAGCGATGCTATTAAAATACTTTGTTGTCTATGCTTCATATTATATACCCGTGTATAGTTTTTGATGTCATGCTACAATTGAAGTTGAGCATATAGATGCCCAAGAAGATTAAAAACTGAACAAAGTATGAGTTTCAACCTATGCCTGACATGGCTATTGTAGAGATTGAGGTACTTCCTCTTTCTCCTCCCATTGTTCATTCTCCCATTCATGAGGAATGACTTGCGGATGATGATGAAATACTAATGCTTATCGAGTGGAGCTAGATCAAAAGGATCATATGAATAAGCTACAATTTATGAGTAGTTCGAACTAAAACATCTTTAGGGAAGGAAGAACATTGAATTTTGCCAAAATACAGCCTTCACAGACATTTTTACAAGGTGCCTCAAGCTTGGGCAAAGAGGACACCATTTCAAATCTCTACAAGCATCACAAACTAGCATAATTCAAATGACCAAAGCATGCATGTGAAAGCTTTGCATCTCAGATAGCCCGAGAATCTTGAACCACAAATGTTGAATCATTCACGGATTTTGCATAGTCTATGAGCTTATATAGCCCACAACATAAAATACCAAAAGCAATTATAACGCAGCCATTTGACAAATCATGAACTGTACATCTGTCATCAACAAGTTTGACAACCAAGCCAATCTTGGCTAATGTTGAAACTGCCAAGAAATTTTTCTTGATACCTAGCACATACAAAGCATCTGACAATGTGAGAACTACCATCAATAGTAGTCAAAATGATCTTATCAACTCCCATTATAGGATAAGAGTTGTTAGCACATGTGATAGTATTCCTTGTAGGGGCAAGCTTAAGTGAACTGAAGAAAATATGTTGTGAGTTAGTATGTTTGGTTGCCCCACTATCAAAGTGCCAAACATCTGATTCTACTATAGACGTACACTACTCATGACAAGATGGGTCATAGTTGCATACAGTGGTAAATGCCCATTCTTCATTATGAACAAGATTAGTAGACTTTGTTTAGGTGTAGATGCCTCAATAACAACCATTCTAGCCTCTTTCTTATTTGCCTCTTTGATAGCAAGTTTTGTATAATTCTTTATGACATGATTATTACCCTTATGGTATTTGGAAAACTATTTTTGCTTTTCTTTTTTCTTCTCATCTTTGGCTTCCTTCTTTGATTATGTGGCATTAGTAGACTTTTGCTTACTAGTAGATGAGCTCCATTTGCCTTTGCCCATCTGACTAGCTAGGAAAGCTTGATCTGCAACACACTTGATGGAACTATCCTGCATAGACTGATCTTCTTGCAACAAAATAGAGACTAACTCCTCAAATGTTAATGCATTTGGATTGCCGTTCATCATCAATCGAAGAGTAAAAGCAACACTCTAATATGGAAGATCATTCAGAATAGTCTACACAAGTGAATTTCCTAGCAAGACTTCATAAAAAAAAGTCAACTGCTTCTTCAAATCTTTGATCTTTCTTTGTCAAAAAATTGTCCATAGAATCTCCATCATTCCTATGCTCACTCTCCAATTGTTTTTGAAGGTAAGCAACAAATGGTAAGTGTATTTCAAGCATCCTTTCATGATTTGCAAGAGTGAATGTGAGGGATAATGACACATTTGGTAGACAAAGCTATCAATGCATGTACCTGAGTATCTCTGCCATCCCAATGAAGTTGCTTTGTAGTAGGTGTAGTAGGAACCGCAACACAAATAGGAATTTGAAGATTATCATCTTCAACATCATCTACATCACCTTCAATAACTATATTTGTAGATGTAGTAGGATGTTTTTCAACACCTTGCACAATATTCCACAATCCTTTTTCTAACAATACATGATGCATCATATATGCCCATAATGGGTAATTAGTACCATCCACTTTTTCCTCAACAGCCAATATATGAAATGCATCATTGGTTTGAACCATGGCCATTGACCAAAATACCCTAATGTAGAAAAATGATTGTATTTCAAAACGTTGAACAAAACTACCCTCTTGAGCTCTACTAAATCTATACTAGACTTTAAGGTGCTTGTATTGGGGAGTTGAAAGCTATATATATGTTTGGCACAAAAGGATAAAATTATGGGCATAGGCACTATGATAGTGCATTTGGAGGCCGAAACAAGCTTAGATCAAAATATTTGATGCCATAGAGTGAAGCTGTTTTGAACTCCTAATTGCTTGATTATGCTCATCAATTTTCATTTGATTCTGAGATTGTGATCAAAGGGGTGTTGACAATGCCTAAGATGAAGCGACAACCTGTTGTGGTATCGATTGTTGGATTTTGAGGTTTGTGGAAGCACGCAAACAACAAAAGGAAGAAGAAGAAGCTTGGATCACAACACAAAACTGAATGAATTACCAAATTAATATGCAAAGATAAGTATCCCATTCGCATGATAGGCATATATACAAGCCGAGGGGAAAAAACCTCCTAAAGAGGGAAAAAAGTGCCTTGATTGTCCTAAGTGTGTTGACACACATCACCATTGAAGTATATCAACACTTACTATGGGTGAACCCTTCAATTTTTCAGTGCCTTGATGTAGCCAATGGCCAAATTTTTCGGAAGAACAAAGAAAAGGAAATATAAGTAAAAAAGGATCAATTTTCTGTTGTTATCAAGCCCGCCACATGGTTATTTGCCTATCGAACATTATATGATAGACACTATCAATTGGCTATCCAAGCCTGCTGCCATCCTAGACTTAACTATCAAGATCACATATAAAATCCTCAACATGATACAATTTTGAAAGTATTCAAGGTTGCAAAGTATACCTTTCTAAACTTTATTGGCATAAATCAAGGGCTTGCCCCACTTTTGCTCGACTTATCAGTGATACCTAGCAGAGCCAACCTAATGGCATATTACTCAAGATTCATGTTTGGACAACTCATGTCCATTCCAATCATGCTCTTATGCTACTTTTAAAGTCAAGATCAGGAAGACTAATGGTAAACACAACATTTTTTCCAAAGACCATACAAAATGGGGTGGCATTGGGTACCATTCTGTAGGTACATCGATAAGCCCAAACAACATGATGGAGTTTTTATTCCAATTAGAGTGTTTATTAGTTACTAGTTTTTTCAATACATTACATCTTATCTTATTTGTGCTCTCAGCTTGTCCGTTATCTTGTGGATGATAGGCGGCAGACTTCTTATGTATCACTAAGAATTCCTGGGGAAGGTTTTCAATGACTTCATTCAAGAAGTGCATACCTGTATCACTTACTAACTCTATTAGTAACCCGTATCTCATGAACACATTCTCGAATAAGAACTAATCCGTTGTTTGAGCATCATTTTTTGTAGTGGCTTTCACTTCTAGCCACTTTCTAAGGTAATTTGTGGCTAAAATAATGTACTCTGCATGGGAGTTTCTAGCTGGGGGGTTAATAGGACCTACAAAGTCTATATTCCACTTCGAGAATGTGCATCCTCCCATCAATGGCCTCAAAGGCATCTCGTCTTTTCTGATTGGATATTGTGCACATTGGCATGTGTCACATCTCTTCACATAGGTATGTGCATCCATATGAAGAGTAGGCCACCAAAGTCTTGATAATAAAATGTTCTTAATTACTCAATCATGCCCGAAGTATCCACCTACAACACCGCTATGCGTAGTTTCTAAGATTGTCAAATAGTCTGATTCATGAACGCACAATCTTGAGTAACCATCTTTGCCTCTTTGGTATAGTTTGTCTCCTACTAAGGCATAGTCTTGAGCCTCTTGCTCCATGCTTCGTTTTCTTGCTAGACTAGCCTCATTGGGTAGTGTCCTGGATCTCATAAATTCTACAAATGGAGCACTCAATTATGGAATTAACGATATGTGATAAAGGGTAGCATACTCCATTGGGGGTCTCTTTTGGCACACTAGACAATTCTTAATCTTCTCATGTATTTATTTTTCCATACAAGGCCAATACACTCCTAAATGTTTCAGATTCTACAATGTTCATTGTTTAGAATAGTGATTTCCTAGCAATCCTTCATGGGCTTTGTTTCAACCAACTGCTATGTTCATCCTCCTCGACAAACAAGTTATTAGACCCTCTGTATCTTGTTTATACATACATCCTACCAATATTTGATATTTTTGTGACTTTATAATTTCATCTTTGTTCGTTTTCACATTCTTATTTGCAAGTCCCAAGGTTAGGATATATACCAACTTATTTGACCATTTAGGATTAGCTTCTAAATTGAACAGATAAGCATCAGGCAATTCATCATGCACTCCTTGAGATGACTCTGCTGAAGTGATGCGAGAAAGGTGATCCAACCTTAAGTGGGTCCTACCTTTCCTAACAACCACTTCAAAGTCGTATTCCATTAGTAAGAGGAGCCATCTTACTAAGCATCCTATATTGCAAGGTTTATTAACCAAATATAATGAAGCTTGATGATCAGTGAAAAACTTGAACTTGTTGGACAATAGATAATGTCTAAACTTCTTCACAATGTATACCATGCCTAAGCATTCTCTTTCGATTGTTGTTTAGTTTCATTTAACCGTGTTTAGCTATTTTCTAGAATATGCTATAGGAAAATCTAGATTTTCTTTACCTGTGGGTTATGCTAGCACACATCCTATTGCATAATTGGATGCATCCACATGGACATGGAATGGTTTATTCCAATCAGGAGGGGTCAGTATTGGTGTTGTGCACAAATATGTCTTCAGCTCATTGAAGGAATTTTCACATTCATTGTTCCACTCAAATTGTCAAAAAAGCGTAAAGAGGTTTATCTATGATCGCATACATGTGCATAAACCTGCAGTAATATCCACAATGGCCCATAAAGGCTTGTCCATCTTGAACATTCCTTGGCCTCTACAATTGTGCTATGGCTCTTACTTTGCCCTCATCTATTGATATTACATTCTTAGAAATAATATGACCTAAGATTCTACCTTGATGTACCATGAACACACACTTTTCTAGGTTCAGACACAATCGATATTCTCTACACTTGTTGAAGATCTATCTGAGCTCTAGTATGTGGTGTCTTCTTTCTTGGTAATGAGCAAATAAATCTTCCACATATACTTCTAGGCTCTTTTGCAAGAACTCTTTGAAGACATGACACATGAGCCTTTGGAATGTTGTAGGTGCATTGCCGAGCCCAAATGGCATCGCACAAAATGCAAAGATTCCCCACTCTGTAGCAAAGGCCATTTTGTGTTGATCTTCCAGAGAAATGGCTACTTGGTTATAACCTGAAATCCATTAAGGAAGCTATAAAATTCCTTGCTTGGAACAAGCTCCACTAAATGTTTAGTGATTGGAAGCAGATAGCTATCTCTGATTGTGGCAATGTTAACTTTTTTTAGGTCAATACATACCTGCAACTTTCCGTTCTTCTTAGGCACCACTACAATGGGGGACACCCATTCAGTATGCTCAATCTCATAGATAAATCTATCTTTGATTAGCCTATTAATTTGTTCTTTTATTTTGGCTACATAAGTGTCATTATATGTGTAGGGCTTCTATTTTGTGGGCTTGGCATCCGTCATTATGGGGATCATATGAGAGCATATTTCTAGATCTACTCCCTTCAAGTCTCTATAGGTCCATGCAAACACATCCCTATATTCTCTTAATAAAGCTACAAGATCTAATTCTACTTCTTCTTCTTCTTCTTCTTCTTCTTCTTCTTCTTCTTCTTCTTCTTCTTCTTCTTCTTCTTCTTCTTCTTCTTCTTCTTCTTCTTCTTCTTCTTCTTCTTCTTCTTCTTCTTCTTCTTCACTAGGCCTTCTCCTATGTATGTATGTCACTCTTCATTCTCTTCAATGGTTACTACAACTTTTCTAGTCCTTTCTTTAATCATATGCTTCTCCTATGACGGCCTCTTTCTTAGGCATTCATACCAATTTTTTTAATCTTCAACTTCATATTTCTTGAAATTTTATGGACAAACAATGATTCCTCCTTTGCTTATTTCACTGCCCTTCTTTTCTTTTTATTTTGACTACCTTCAATTTCCTCCCTTGAATTTATAATTTTAATGCTTGTGAGAGGTTCTTCTTCTTTTAGGGTAAGTACTCCTACATTTTCTAGATAGTGATCCTCTGAGTCAAAGCAACTATCCATCACAATGGACTCTAGACTGTCACTGCCCTTTTCTTCTTCTATGACCCCATTAGAGTCACACTCTTCTAGCAAGGTTTCATACATGAACAAAGAGATATCATGACTCTCCTCATCACAATGAGGTGTCCACTATTCTTCATTGACAGGAATGTCCATTGTGGCTAGGATTTCTGCCCAACCATGATGCTCAAATTCCTCATCTCGAAAGATCATTGGTGTGTAGGTTGGGTCTCTAATCAGTCTAGATCCTTGATAATTTCCTTCGTCTTTGCTTTTGGGCATCCTTCCTCTTCCTTTGAGAGCTTGCACATCCACAAGTGAGTGTCTTCATGCATTCAAGATGGATGAGAAGAACGTATATAATGCAGAGAGATTGAATCCTCCTACATCTTGTGGATATGATTCCATAGTAGGAATGGTACATCTCTCAAGGTATAATCCTTCAGATTGACCTTGGTTGTCAACCCTAAATGCTGCAAGTACAACGACTTGCTTCCCCTATCTGGTACTTTTTGTAGTTGCCATAGGAAGGGTCTTCCTAAGATCATTTCATAGACTGGTATTTTTGCCAAAGTCACATATAGCAAAGGTGTGTTCAAACTCAACACCACAAGTGGTTAGAGTTATCCCTTCTAGCAATCCTTGAGGTCTTTCAATATGGCTATTAGCCATTTAAAGCTTCATTTTAGTTGGTCTTAATGGGGGCTTGGCCCATTTCTTCAACAAAGAGATGGTTGCAATTGCAACACCAACACCTAAATCTAAGATAGCTTTGGTTGTGTAACCTTGGTAGGTGATTGGAAGATAAGTATTACCTTCTTCACCTTCACTCATGTCTCTCATTTTGTCTAGAGGTATATCTAGTACTTTCAACTTAGAGCCTACTTTTGATATATTGGAACCAAGTTCTGGAACTTGATTCACCACATGTTCCCATAGCTCAGGTTTTACTTTGAGTAGCTCTTCTAAGGTGAGATGACACTGCACCTTAGTGTTCTTCACAACTTTAGTGTTTCTTGGAACCATTGAGTATTCATTTCTTTTCAATATTGTGGGATCTCTGATTTGAAGAGATTTAGATTCCCATGGACCTATGAATTGTGGCAACTCTTGTAAAGAATTAGATTCAAAATCTAATCTTTTATCTTCATGTTGTTCTGCTTGGTCTCCGTATACAGATGGAAGGACTTGGGGAAATTGATCATGAAGATCATCAATTTCAAAAATAGGAGGGGGATTACCCTTCTCCTTGGCCCATTTATCTTCTTGTATTTCCCATAGGAACTCTTGAGAGTACTGTTGAATTGAAAGAGGTGTTCCAACATCCATGGAATCAAGAACATAAACTTTCATTGGTGGTGATCTTTCTCTTTCAACAACTACTTGAGCCTGTGGAGGTAAAAAAACTTGTGGCTTGTTTACCAACTACTCTAGTCTTTCTAATAAGCCTTGGAAATGCAAACTTGGTTTGATAGAATTTTTCTAATTGAATAATTGATTGGCCTCGAGCATAGCATGAGCTAGTTCTACCATTTGCATGCAAAATTTTGTCTTTTCAATCTCTAAATCTACTCTAGGGTAACTCTTGTCTAGGTTTGGAGCTGTCGGCCCTTCTCGAAGTTGAGACTGGTAGACCTTGAACATCATGTCCAAGCCTTCTAGGGTCTGTAATTTTTATTTTTGCATCTCTCATGATTTATTCTAGTTGGGATAACTTTCTAGCCCACTTACGGTTGGCCTTCTCCCTTATATCCTTCCAAGTTCTTATTTTCCTCTTACTAGGATCTCCTAATTCACTTCTCTAATTGTTCAGATGGTTTAGCCTATTCTAAGTTTTGTGCCCTAGTGACTGCTTGTATAGGAGCCACATTAATGCTACTTCAACTTGAATCCACCACTAATCCTACCACATTAATGGGTGAAACCCTGGGCTCACTAGAGGGGTTCCTTGGACAATCTTTCGGGAGATGTTCTTTACCGCACTCAGGACAAAAGCCTTGTATTGTAATGTTCTATCCTTGTCCTGGAGCCAATGGGTGGGGACATTCACGAATGAAATGATTGACCTTACATCTAAGACATGGTACTCTAGAGGCTTGGGGTCTCATTGTTCTCAATTGGGGCCTAGGGGTAGGACTTGTATACATTACATTGGAGTATTTTGGCTCCCAATTTGTTTCCATCGATGGTGCCTCATATTGATATGGATAAGTCTCACTATACTTTGGTGACGCTGTGTAATAAGCTCGTGGACTATCTTCATGGGTGTAGTTAGAACTTTGAGCATGAGGGTCATTTTATAAGACCAAAGGGGTCATTGACACCAATGCTCTATTGGGGATCTCCTCTACCACTACATACTTAACTGGAATCACATTGGCACAAGGTGGTAGTTGGTTTCCTAGGACTGGTTGTGGCATATATGGTGCATGATATTGCTGATGGTATTGGGGTTGATATTGCTATTATGGCATATAGTATGGCTATTGGTATTGGTTTTGATACTTACCCTATTGGTAAGGTTGATAATAAGTTTTTTTGATAGCCTACCTATTGTACAAACAATCTTGAGCAGTACGGTTTGTGTATTTTCTTTCAATAGTGCAATATGAAGCATTCAGTTCTCTCATGTTTTGGTTTTGCATTGGGCATACATTAGCCATGTGGTAGCCTCCACAAGTATAACATCGCTTCAATGAGGTGACCCTAGCTGTTTGTCTATTTTGAACTCCTAACTTCTTGGCAACCTTCTCAGCTAGCTCGTCTATCACAGTGGAGGCTCTAGAAGTATGACTAGTAAAATTGTCAGAATCCTTATAGAGTTTGGACAATTCTAACTCCTCACCCAAATTATGTTTTATGTCAATACACATTCTCAAGCATTGATATAGTGTGATTGACTCCTTGAGATATACATATGATCTAAGTTTCCCCCTTAAAATTCCATCTAAAAATAGGGAAACTTGTTTTGCTTGTGTAGGTATTTCAGCTGTGGGACATCTTTCCATGTATTGTTTAAATCTTCATCTGGCTAGATGAACTGTTTCTTGGGGTGCTTGCTTGAAGCTGTGGATCAAGGATGATGTGTTATGCTTGATGCCAATCTTGGAAAATTCTACAATGAATGCTTCTAGTAGTTGACCTATATTTCGGTAATTGTGACTGTTTAGGGGCTGAAACCAAGCTAAAGCAATATCCTTGAGGGTCAAACCAAATGGCTCAAACTGGATGAACAAGGCCTCAACCTGTTTAGGTCTTCGCACTTGTTTGAACTTGACCACATGATCATAAGGAGCTATTGACCCATCAAATTAGTCTTTCATTGTCTTGACCACTTGAGAGGGTCTAAGGGTTCTTAGTTACTCTCGAGGTTTAGGCAATGGAATATCATGTTCATCTCTTTGATGCCTATGTGCTCTATTTCTCTCTCTTTCAGGTCTTTAACTTTCAAGTCTTGACTACTCTCTTCCTAAGCATCTCCCTGATCATGATAGGAAGTGGATGTATGTAAGGGAAACATTGGTTCACCCTTCCATGTTTAAACAAGCCTATTTTGATCCATCACTGCAAATAATCTCTCCAAGGTGTTATCTAGATAGATTAACTTTCTATGGATCTCTAGGTCCTTGAATTCATAAATACAAACTCTTGCTAAATCATTTCATTTTTTTTATCTAACTCTCCAAAAAACTTCATCAGTTTCTTGGTTAATCAAGTCCTATGGTTGGGTTATCTTGAGGAACCCATTCTAGTGTGAGTATTCTAGACATGATAGACTTTCCTTGAGGATTTCTAGGTTCTTGTCCTTCTTTTCCTAGATTAAGTTCTCCTATATCAGACTCTAGTATGATTGATCCAAACTCATCTGTCCTATCTGCCAAGCTGGTGACCACATACATGGTTCCTTGCTTGTCAATATATGAACCCTCTTCAAATTTAACCATTGGGTGTTCAAGTCCAAAGGGTTGATCATGATTTTTGAGTTGGACAATTGATCGCCTCGGACCATCCTCATAGATGTGTTCACCTAATCAGTTGGTCCTAAAATATTCCAACTACGTCTTATAGGGACCTTATGATGTCTGTAAATAGGCAGTTCCTGAGCTACTTGTGGGTCTCTCCATGCTATATGACATCTCTGAGTCACTAGTCTTTGAGCTCAATACGTAGGGATAGTTGTTGATTTGTTGAGTCCACAACCTAGTTGTGTGATTGACACTAGCTTCATATGATCTGATGCTTTGTCTATCCCGACCTAGGTGCTTACCTGATCTAAGGTTCATAAGACTTAGTTAAGAGTCCAAAATTTCCCGAGTACAACCTCATTGCTAAGAATTCACTGAGGGGGTTAAGAATGCTTCCAATCTCAATTCACTTATGCCTTGCTCGCACTTGAATACCCACATGTTACCAAGCTTGTAGCACACTTGCCGCCTTGCTTTGACACCCTTGAATGACTCTCAATGGTCCTGTAAAAGCCCCAAGTTTAGATCAAATTGTAACTCTAATTTATCTGACAAACACTTTGATTCAAGCATTTTGAAAGACCCTTTTTTCTCTTTGTATTGTTGAGAAATCCTCTAGAGCTTCCTTGGCTTCCTAATCTTACTCGAAGGTCAATTCTTCAAGTTAGCTTATCTAAAAATAAACACATTATTTTTAAGAAAAATAGTGGAGATCATGTGGGACTTGAAATGAGCTTTTTGACGCACTCTAGAGCTCAAGAAATGGATTTTGGATGAAAAAGTTATGTCCATTTGGGCTCCTAGGGATCAAAAGAGACCTCAAAATCGCATTCTTGATAATGACCTGAAAATTGCAATTTTGAGAATGACTTGAGAATTGTGATTTTGAGTATGACCTGAGAATCGCATTTTTGAGAATGACCTGAAATTCAAGATTTTGGGAATGGCCTGAGAATTGTGATTTTGAGAATGACATGAAAATCATGAGTTTGAAAATGATTTTAGGCAGGAACTTCCATTACTAAGAAAATCGTGATGCTCAGTAAAAATTTGAATTTTCCACAACATCATGATTTTCACCATAGAATCGTGATTTTCTAAGATTTTTGGCAGGAACTTTGAATTTCAGTGCCGAGGCTTGTGTGTTGTGCAGAGGATCGCAAAATCATAGAAACTTGTACACACAAATACTTTGCCTCTCTCTCTCTCCCACACCCACGAATGAGAAATGAGGTGAATATAGGGAATATACAATAAAAAAAAAATCATTCAAAGATAAAGATGGGAGAGAATGGTGGTGATGATGATGATGAACGTGGAGAAAACAAATCAAAAAATTAACAAAAAATGACTATTTTATACCTTCCAATTTCACAATTCTACGATCTTACCATCACAACGCTCATCCTCGAGCAAAACTCCTTGGCAACAGTGTCAAAATTTGGTGTAGGCCAAGCGTGAGCACCACCTCCTTTACTTGTCAATCCGTAGGGACATGAGGAGGATATGAAGATCATGAGTGATTGTGGTGAGCAAATGTGAGTGACAAGCACATACATGCACATACACACACACATACACACACACACACAAGGCAAGATAACAAAGATAGGAACAATGGAAGCTTTGATTCTCAATAACTCGATTACACTCTTCAAGAAGCTCTTTCTCTAACTTGCTAACTAAAAAATGCTCAGTCCAACTAACTAACCTAAAAAATGAGCTTTCTAGCTCTTTTTATAGTTTTTTTGACTAGTTTTGGCCCTGTCCAAACCTAGTGTCTAGCGTTATTAAAAATTAGGTTCCAAAGCTTATTTGAGGGCTCAAATGGAGTCTAAAAATGATGAAAATTGGTATATATATACTTCTAATACTCATCAACCTTGAGGAATCCTGGGCTTGTACAAAATTGAGTTGCAAAATTGTGAAATGATATTTACAATGGTTTTTAGTGATCACAATCACTGTTTTTATAGGGGTTTCTTTGAAAAATTGAAATTCACTTCTTGGAGCTCCCTACATGCTCCCTCTTCTTGTGTGCCCACTTCTTTGATGCATTCTTGTGCCTTGTGCTTGAGGTCTAGTGCCAACACACTGCATCGACCATATTAATCTAGCATGCTTTCAACATACAAGAGTATTTAAGAGAAATGCCCTCAACCTTGGAAATGGAAAAATATGTCAAATCAGCTACTATCCTTAAGAAAAAGAGAATCATCACCTCCACTGAAGAGGTAGGTACAAACTTGCAACCAAAATTGAGAGGATCCAAAAGAATTTGGGATTTTGAAGAAATAACAACCACACCTTGGCAAAAAGAGTCCATACAATTCCCACATCAACTATGGCTCAACCACCATCGATTACAAAAGATGGAGTTAGAAGAGGCCCTCCAAGCCACACATCCATACATAGAAGGAAAGGTAAATCTTAATGTCAAAGGTCACCATAAATGAGTGAGCCAAAAGCCAAAAAACAAGGAGGTAAAAGATTATCAAAGATGATTCACTATAAAGAGTTGGGCCTTGAAAATTCAAGCTCAAGTTCAAGATCATAAAATAATGATGATCAATCAATATTAAATGCTGATTTAAATACTAATATACATGATGATGGTCAATGGGATGAGCTTGATCAGATGGTAGATCACCAAGAAGTGGCTTTTAATCCGCAAGAAGCAAAGAATGATGATGATGAGGGTGATGAGGAAGTTCTATGGACACCCCAATAAGGTACAATCTACACAATCATAATCAATGAAACAATTGCTTTGCAAATAAAGAATCTACTCTAGATACAAGCAAAGCAATAGTCCATCCCAAAGAAGAGGAACAAACACATAGAGGGACTCAAGATCAAGACCATGTGCCTATTGTTCCAATTGGAGTCATGGAAGAGGCATCTCCCATGGATGTGCATTATGCAAGCAAAAGATCTAAAGAAGTTCCAAAGAAAGAGGCCAAGCCAAAAGTTCACTTGCAAATCTGACAACCATTTAATGAAACAATACATACAGTAAAAGGAAAGGACATGCGAACAAGAGAACCTCCAAGTATCCCTAAAACATGGCTAAACGTCACCAGACATAGCACAATTGAAACTTATCATTATCCATATGATTCAAATTGCCATGGACACTCAACAACAACTATTGGAGGCAAAAAAAGACTATGGAAAAGCTCATATAGAAGAGAATCGGTTCAAGGAACTAAGTGAGCATCTATTAGATCAAGTACTTAAGATCCAAGCTAAGGTTGAAAAAGTGAAGAAACAATTAACCATAGCAATAAGCAAAATTGATACATTTAGTAGTGAAAATGCTACCTTACACTCCAAAGTTGTAGAAATCAATCAAGCATGAGATAAGTTGTAGATGGAAAATATTGAGCTAGAAAGAAATTATTCACAATCAAAAGCAGAAAAGGTACATCTCTTGACCAGAAGAAAAATCTTTGAGATGAAAATCAAAGGATACATGGATGAGGCATACTTGCTAAGGCATAGAAATAGGGAATTAATGACCTGTTTATTGCCGAATCAAGTGATAGAGGCATCAACGTCTCTTAATGAAGAAATATAAAGCCTCTAGGTGCAAGTAGAAACATATGTAGATGAGTTGAAGATAGAACAAGCAAGAAATCCTTAAGACCTTGTGAGTCTATGTACATAGGAACCTCTAGGTGCAAGTAGAAACATATGTAGATGAGTTGAAGATAGAACAAGAAATATAAAGCCTCTAGGTGCAAGTAAAAACATATGTAGATGAGTTGAAGATAGAACAAGCAAGAAATCCTTAAGACCTTGTGACTCTACTAGTTTTCTAGTAGAGTGCATGAGAAAATACATACAAATGGATGATGAATTAGGACTTACCTTGACCAAAATGAAGAACAAGGACATGGAAAAGCCATAACCACAATCCGCATTAGAACACCCCACTAAAGATGAATTGGGCAACATGATTGATAACATCTATAATTGAGGAAAATGTTCAAAGCTTTTGAAGATTTTATAGATTGACTATATTAGAATACCAATAGAAACTGATTGCTTTACCACCTCAGATTGAAGAGAAACTACCTAGCATGGAATCCCAAATCCACATATGCCACACTAAGGAACTCATCCTTGATTTCTTGTACTACTTGTGCTAGAGCTTAAGCAAGCAAAGTATTTGTAATAGGCTCTAGAGTTTTATAATCCAAATCTGCATGATCCACTTGCTCTTGCAATAACCAGGCCTACGATGGTCTAAGAGCACCTCCTCAAAGATAATATAGGCCATCCATGCAACATTTCTAGGCATGTCTGAGTCATGCTTACTTAGACAGTCTCCAAAGTACATCTAGTCATAGGGCTCTAGGATTTTTGGTGCATGACAACCATCAATTGATGTTTTGGATGAAGGATTGAAGTCAAAGATTGAAGAAAAGATTAGTCTACGAAGCTTGAAGATAGTGCACATTGTCACTAGATCATTTCACTCCTGATTTAAATCAGTTGCTAGGACATATGCTAACTTTTGAGCAGGATGTCAAAGGTGATGTTGATAAGAGTACAGGTCAAGAAATGTATTCAAAAGACAAGAAAGAGAATAGCAAAGGTAAACAACAACTAAATGAAGAAGAAGGTACAACTGGCCAAGCCAACTTCTTAAGAGGAAGAGGAGGTGGCAAAGGTAGAGGAAGAGGCAGAAACAATAAAGATGGAGTCAAAGCTTGCTGGATTTGTGGTAAGACAAATCATTTAGCTTATGATTGTTGGCATAATAATCAGAATAATGGAGGATATAATCAAAACTTAAATTCAAGAGGAAGAGGTGGTAGAAACCAAAGAGGTAATTTTAGAGGTAGAGGTAGTAGAGGTTACTTTGGAAGAAATGCAGGTAGAGGATTCCAAAGTCAATCCTACAACAATACCTACTACAACTATGCTTCAGATTAGAAAGAAGATTCAACCTTAATCATGAATGCAACTTGTGAAAGACAAAGTGAAGACCAAAGAGTCTTCTACATTGACTCAGGGTGTAGCAATCACCTGAGTGGTAATATAGCCTTGATGACTAATTTGGAGAATAAGGTAACTAATCATGTAGTTCAAAAAGGTGATAATACAAAGCACAATGTGAAACACACTATTGTAGCACCTATATGGGTAATTTTGTCTTTTTGTGCCAAAGATATATATAGGTTTTGGTTTGCCAGTATAAGGTACTTGAAGTCTACTAAAGGTTTAACAGAACTTGACATGGTAGTCTTGTTCAACTTTTTGAGATACAATCATTTTTTTTTCAATAGGGTATTTTAGTTAGTGACCATGGCTGAAAGTAGTGACGTATTCCATATGTTGTCTGTTGAGGATAAGTCGGATGGTATCAATTACCCATTATGGGTTTATATGATGCATCATGTATTGGTAGAAAAAGGACTATGGAATATTGTGCAAGGTGTTGAAAAATGTCCTATCACACCTACAAATATAGTTAGTGAAGCTGATGTAGATGGTGTTGAAGATGGTGATATCCTTCCGGTTCTTGTTCATGCCGTGGTTCTTGCTGCACCTACTATAGAGCAACTTTGTTGGGATGGAAGAGATTCTAAAGCACATGCATTGATAACTTTGACTATCAAACGTGCCATTATTCCTCACATTTGCTCTTGCAAAACAACAAAGAATGCTTGTGATACAGTTACCACTTTATACCAGGCAAGGAATGAGGCTCATGTTGCTTACATCCGAAAATAGTTGGATAGTGATCACATGAATTAAGGAGATGGTGGTGCAATTAGAAAGCCTAAGTGCATTGATAAAAGCCTTAGGAATACACATTCATTTAAGCCCTTCATATGAAGAACCACATATGAACTCATGCTTGTCAATTTGAAGCATAGTTACTTTGGATAATTGTAAAAGTAAAAAGAAGATGGAATCTCATGGATTTAGAAGAGCAAAGCCACGACTCATTTGGTAAAGGAATCAAATAATTTGTGTCCCTAAAGTGTAGGATCACTTTTAGGTGAGGAAAAATTCAAATTCAAACTCAAACTGTGGGTGCAAATAGACATGCTTTTAGTCATAGGATATGTGAGCCAATCTAAGAGGCATTGAGCTACAACCTTGTGCATACCTTGACCTTACACTACATATGTGTAGTCCACTACATTTCCCTTGTATCATATGTTCATTAGCATATACATTTTGATACATTTGTTCAAGTGCATTTCTGTATATTGTATACTAGTGTATCTTCATCATTATAGCGATCTTGTGGAATCAATTGCTTTACATGTACTCATACTTTTTCTATACTTTGACTTTGGATAGTTAGATTGGAGTATCCAGTACCTACATTCAAATCTTATCAAGTTTGCTTTAGTAGATCTCGAGATATGAAGTAGGAAAAGTGACTGTGTCTACACATCTTCTAGATCCTGAAAAATCATGATGACCCCCCTAACTTGTTAGATTTATTTCTCAGTGTATGATATAGCCAAATTGATGAAATAACTTGCTTTGATTAGCTATACAATCCAATTAGACGTGTGTAAAAGCTCTATGGTCATATTTGGTTGTGAGTTGTGAGCATAACACTGAGACCTTCTATTCCCAAAATAGAAGGTTCTTCACACTTCATGCATATTCTAGTTATCTATTTTGATGCAAACAATTGAGATTGATGCTCCAAAGGACTTGTGATTCTAAATGCATCATTTTGAAGCTAAAGAGGCATACTAAGCATCCCTAGAGTTAGATTGGCAGGTGTAGAGATTGGTTTTGTGCAACACCACTTCATCTCTAGAACCTATCTACCCATCTCCTCACAGTGGTATCAAAGCAACAAAAAATCAACATGGGAGATGGATTTCCTTCATCCATAGACAAATTGGATCAAGGTAACTACTCAGCTTGGTCACTTAGAACGGATCCTATCTTCAAGTTAGAAACCTCTATGGTTACATATCTGGAGATGAGATGATGCAAATCCTCAAAAGCAAAGGACAACCAACTCAAGAAGAAAAAGAGAGGTTAAACACATGGTGTTCAAAGGATGCTCTAGCAAGGTCATATATTCTTAACTCAATCTCTGATTTTTTTTACCTCCACACATTAGAGATGCTAGACTTCAAAAGATACTTGGAATGCTCTTGACGCATTCTTCTCATGAAGAACCAAGGCAAGGAGAATCAAATATGGATGGAGTTCACCACCTTCAAGAAGATTCCCAAGCAAAGTGTGACTGATTTTGTCACCAAAATGGACATAGCAGACCAACTTGGAAGCATTGGAGAAATTTGATGAAGAACAAATAGTAAGGCAAGTGATCAATGGAATAAAGGCAGATGACAAATGGGAAACTTTCACCATAGCCATGGACCTCTACATGGACATGTAGGTTCTTGATTTCAACACCCTCATGGGACAATTAATCACACATGAGGCAAAGGTTATGAAGAATGGAGACAACTCAAAAGGTAATCAATCCTCTGATTTCTATATAGATAAGAACAATAATAAAGATAGCAAAGGAAAAGGTAAAAAGTTTGATGATGAGGGTAGCACCTCTCAAGAAAACTTTACAGGTAGAGATAGAGGCTCAAGAGGAAGAGGTAGAGGAGGAAGACAAGGTAGGGGGAGAGCTCAAAGTTCATCACCATGTGCCATATGTGGCTTAGCTAATCACATCAATGAGAGTTGTTTCAGGAATCCTAGGAACCAAAGAGGAGGAGGTTACAACAAAGGAGGCGACAGAAGCTCAAGAGGTAGATTCAATAACAACAATGGTTACAACAACAAATCATACAATAACAAAAACTACCAAGAAGGATACAAAGGAAGGAGAGACAACAAAAATTTTGCAAATGATCAAAATCAAGAAGATTCACTTCTTCTGATGAAGATGACCATGAAGCAAGGTAAGGAAAATGAACATGTATTCTATATAGACTCAGGTTGCTCAAATCATGTAGCAAGGAATGTAGCTCTACACTCAAACTTGGAGGACCCAAGGAATAGACATGAAGTCCAAATAGGAGATGAAACAAGGCATCTAGTGGAGAAGATAGGTAATGTGAAGAATTTAGATGGTAATATGAACATATTGAGCAAGATATTGTATGTGCCAACTATATCCAAAAACCTCATAAGTGTAGGTCAGATTGTTGAAAATGAATCGTAGGTCAGATACCTAGCACTTTTGAAAAATCAAACAGGTAAAACTTTGTCGAGACTAAGGTCAAATGGAGGGGGAGAATATTTCTCCCATGACTTTGATTGTTATCTCCAAGAGAGAGGAATCAAAAGAGAAATTACTACCAGGTATACTCTAGAGCAAATTGGAGTGGTAGAGAGAAGAAATAGAACCATAGTGGAGGTTGCAAGGTCAATGCTAAATGAGAAGAAGCTACCTAATTATTTGTGGGCAGAGGCTATATCCACATCCACATATCTTATTAATAGACTCCCATAAAAAACATGGGATGGGATGACATCATATGAAGCATGGCATAGAAGAAGACCTAGTCTTGATCATTGCAGGATCTTTGGGTGCATAACATATGCACATATACCTTCACAAATTTGAGGCAAATTAGATGCAAAGGTAGAGAAATACATCTTCATTGGATACGACCTTAATTAGAAAGGTTATACGCTATACAATCCAAGCAACAAAGGGTTTATTGTAAGTAGAGATGTTGTGTTTGATGAAAATAAATATTGGCTTGAAGATGATTGCAGGAAAATCAAACTTCCCTATGACCTAGAGGAAGACTTTCCAACCTTGTCAAAGAGGAATGAGCCTACACTTGAAGCATCAAGTGATTTTGATGATGACCAAAAGACTCCAAGAAGGGAAATGAATTCTTGGAACTCCAAAGGCGAAGCCAAAGTGCAGGAGATGAGAGATGTGGCAGAATCATCTCAAGAAACTATAAGAAAGTCTACTAGAGAGAAAAGAAAGCGAGAAAGGTATGGCTATGATACTTCTTTAGTCACTAAGCATTCAATGTACATAGCACAAGACTCAAACTCTGAAGAACCATCTACATATGAATAAGCCAAAATTGAGGAGTGGCATGGAAGAAGACATAGAAGCTCTACAAGAAAATCAGACTTGGGAATTGGTACTCAAGAAACCATCTATGAAGGTCGTTGGCTCAAGGTGGATATATAAGGTAAAGAAGAATTTAGATGGCTCAATTAGTGGTTACAAAGCAAGGCTTGTAGCCAAAGGATTTGCACAAACCCAAGGTATTGATTATGAAGAAACTTTTTCACATGTTGCGAAAATGCCTACAATTAGGGTGCTCATGAGTGTTGCATCTTGCAAGAATTGGAAGATACATCAAATGGATGTTAAAAGTGATTTTCTAAATGGTTGAATTTCAGAGGAGCTATACATGGCTCAACCTCCTGGCTTTGAAAATCAAACATACCTTGAACATGTGTGCAGGTTGAAGAAAGCTTTGTATGGCTTGAAGCAAGCTTCTAGAGCTTGGAATCATAGACTTGTCACTTACTTGCAGGATAAATATTTTATTATAAGCAAGGAAGATCCTTCCCTCTTCATCAAGAGGAATCATTCAGAGGTCAATACCTCTGTGTATATGTGGATGATATAATCATTATAGGAAGGATCAAAGCTCAAATGATAGAGGAGTTCAAGATCAGTAATCTTGGGTTTCTCACTTACTTCCTAGGATTGGAAGTGGTATATACAAAGAACGTATGTTCCTCACACAAAGGGAGTTCATTGAAGATGTGCTCTCAAAAATCAAGATGGAAAATACAAAGGTTGCAGGTACACCCATGGAGGTAAATATGAAGTTAAGTGCTCATGAAGGGGAACTAACTGAATACATAACTAACTATCAAAGTCTAGTTGGAAGATTGAACTATGCTACTCGAACTAGAGTGGATATATGCTATGGAGTAAGTGTGCTGATTCAGTTCATGCACACTCCAAGGAAGCCTCACATGGAAGCAACCAAGAGAATCCTAAAGTATTTGAAGGCACAATCAATGAAGGGTTGTACTATCCATATACATCTAATATAGATGTTAAACTCTTCTCTGATGTAGATTGGGCAGACTCTAAAGATGATAGGAGCACATCTAATTATCTTACTTTTGCAGGTTTCAACAACAACCCTCTCGATTGAACATCCAATCTACTTGTGTATTTGGATCAGATTTTGCACGTTCATAGAATTTAATGAGGCCATAGTTTCAAGCTCACACCTAGAATCACTTGAGGTCTTGTATGTGCTCCAAATTGAGCCTATAGCACTCTCTATAGATGCTACAATGTGTTGATCTATTGGTTCCTAGTGATCTCCCTGATCTAGGAATCATACACACACAATCAAGCAATCAATCAAACCCTATAGTGAAATGATTCTTTTCCTTCTCTTAGTATGACTTAAAGGTTTGAATCTTACCTGAATGTTGCAATAAATAAGTGCAATGTTGGCTCTTTTTAAAATCGTTTTTTACCTCAAATCACTCAAGAATCTATACACTTGTAAGAAAAATATACCACAAGTTCATACACACCTTTGAAATTCCAACCCTTCTAAGAAGAAGATGGCTTTCAAAGTTTCCATGATTCCTTGGAAATAAGCATCCTTTCCATGAATTAAACACAAATCCATTGAACTTCATAATTTAGATTGTGTGTAAGCTCATCTACTCTTCTTAGGCTCCAATAATTTTCTTTGATGGAATCAAATGACTGTTTCTCAATTCAAAGTGCACATGGAACTTTTTAACTATGATACATGATTCCCCTACTTTGGGATGCAATGCAAAGTTACACAAAAAGTGTAAGAACTCAATTAGAACTTATCTTTATGAATCTATAAGTATCTTCTATACTTAGAGTAATCATAATAGTCTTTTCTTTATGAGTCTCTAAGTATTAGACTTAGAGTCATTATAAATGTTTATAGGTTTGCAAGTAGTCATGTGTTCTTGCCCATCAAGATGGCAAGAAAACGTAATGCTTGGATTTCTTATTGTGCCTACTTTTCTAAGCAAGACATCTAACATAGTCAATGTAACTATGAATTAAGTATGATACCTGAGTAACTAGGAAGGAATCTACTAGTTACTTGAGTTGCAAGGTTGTAGTTGGCATGACTTTGAAATTAACTAGCTTTCTGTCTTCCCAAAGAGCTTTTAGAAAGTAAGGTAATTACTATGAAAGTAATTCTATTATCCACTTAACCAACTTATTATTGATGTAAATGCATATGCTTGAATGCAAATCCATATATTTGCATGCATGTGTTGGCATGTTTCTTGCATTCTTTAAACTAAGTCAAGCATTTATCATGTCTGCCATGCATGCACTTCATGCATCTATGTTATGTATAACGTACTATCTATGCTTTCTTTTATTGTATAAACATGTTTGAGTGCATAAAAATCTTTTTTAACAATAAGGATATTTGATATGTCCAAAAAGACATCTTTAAACTAAATTTGTGCGTTGAAAACATTCTATTGATTTGGTTCTGTTACACTCATGTTTGTATCTTTTAGCTTTCGTTAACTTCATAAAGTTTTCCGAATCATTATCCATATTGAAATCTTATGTCATGCTTCAATGACCATTCTATGCAAACCTTATGAAGAAAAAAGCAAAAATACTTAGTCTGTCAACCTCTCTTCCATCTAGTCCAATTAGGGATATGAGTAGGTCAAAAAAGGGTTCTTGGGGGTAGAATTTGGATTACTCTAAATTCCTTAATTTCTCCATCACTCTTAATACTAATTAAAATACTAGATAGAATGTCACAACGTTCAATCATCGGTCAGTCAAGCAAGTAACAATATGACTTGTACTACTTTTAATAGACTTTGGGTTACACAAATACTTATACACCAAAATATAACTATCTTTAATGCATAAGTATGTGCCACAATAAATAGAACATATTGTGAATCAAATCCATAGAATTTACTCAAACACAGGTGCGATGCAGCGCTATTGGTTGATAGTCAGGCATGTTTGATACCTGTCTTCTATGTAGTATGCAAAAGGACACACGTTTCATTATTCATGGAATGGTTATATTGCACACTCCTACCTTTTTGATAATGAATATTTTCCAAATTCCATAGCGGAATTATAATATTTGCATCGGATTATTGACAAAAAAATGACAACTGTCCTTGATAGCCTAACATTGACACTTTTAGAGGATTTGAACCCAAAAAATAGAATTAGTCTTCGTCTTCTTGTTCGGCATCTAAGGGACTATGTACGTCGGTTGTAAGTGACTCTTTAGCATATTTAAAAGTTTGCTAGATTTAGCACACCATAGTTTTAAGCAATTTCTACGCTTTGTGCAGGTCCAACAAAACAACCACTTCAGAGTCTTTACCGGCGGAGGCCGGAGTGGATATCATAGCCTCGGTCTGTGCTTCAGCCAACTGAAGAACAAATTCTTCTTGTAAGTAAAAATATTGTTTTAAGATATGGCACCTGTGTTTCCTCTCTACTTGTGCTTGCTATAAGACTTGTGTCTTTTGGGCCTCGACTTGCTCTTGTCATTGCTCTAGGTTTTTCATATCGGCTTGACGATGTGTTGTAGGCTGAGTGAGTTAGGTAATCTATAAAGAGGCGAAGTGTGGTATTGTTCTATCTTGTGGCCGATTAGAGTTTGCATGTGCACCAAATATATGCTAAGATGTGAAATTCTTGGATATCATATTGGCGATTGACTCTGAAAGACCAAAATTCTTTGTGGGGTGCCAAGAGTAGAGGAAGATTGGGAAGATCACTTGGTTCAGTCACATTCCATAGATGATTGTGCGAGTGTGCAGGCGACCAACCAGGACTCATTGGAGTACTTGGGGGTGAGTAGTTAGGAGAGGAAGGGGTAGAAGGCACCAAGGATGAAGGGGGGTCCAAAGAGGATCAACGATTGTTGAAACCAATTGAGGTTGAGGTGAAGAGGGAGGTGTACGTACTACATGTGTCATTGTTTGATCAGGTGGGGGAACAAGAGCAGATGACATTGGAGATTTAGTGGGTGTTAGGTGGATCCCGATGGAGAATGGAATGAGTATTCAAATGAGGATGATGACAAAATGATCTTTGGTGGGGTGCATTGGGTGACCATAGCCTACATGCTAGAGGTCGACGGGCTGGCGGTCATGTTATCTACTATTCATTGTGCCTTATAGGAGCTGGAACTACATACTTGCCATGTTTGTTTGGCACATCAGAAGATCAGTCTGACACTTTCATCATCCTTAGCAGTTGGCAAGTTAGGGGGAGTAAAAATGCAAGGGATGAGGAGAATGCACACTTGAACAGGAAATTCACTCAGGTAAAGAATAGAAATTAGGTAGGCAAGGCAAGATGCCAATGTGCTGTAATTGCGAGAATATTTTTTGGCATTCCCTATGAAGGTGGTTAAACAAGATGATTGCCAAATTGATTGGTTGATGGATGGAGGTGGCAATCAAAGAATAAAGTTGTTGGGATATACTATAGAGGTGATGCTTCAAGTTCATTGCCACTACCAAGAATTGAAGGATGGACCTCTCTAGTTGAGGGTGACAACTAATGGAAAATTTGTTGGAATTACATTGGGGGAAAATTTGTTCCATTGCTACATGGGAAAGGGGTTCAACTTGGGAGACACTGTCGGCGGGTAGGAAAAAATGCCACCCAACCTCAGTCGTGGTGGTGCATACTTTGGTTCCATTTAGTGGAATAGTCAATACCACTACAAAGGTAGGCTTTGCAATGATGGACCATGCAATGCATTCGGCTATACTGTGCATAACAATATCATTCCACTATAGGAGGACAAAATAAGAAAGGCAAGGGATAGTAAAAAAATGAGTGATCTCATCAGAGAATATGACTGATAGGTGTTCCATGGGTGCGAGTGACTCCATGACTATAGTGTGTGCAATAGCAGGTTTGAAAGAGCAAATTATGGATGTAGAAATGCAGAAAACAGTAGGAGGCATAATCTAGTGCAGTGATATATAAGCACAAAGTAGGGATGATGGTATCATAGTGGCAAGGAAAATCAGAAATGATGGACGTGATATGAGGGATGGTGCAATAGTCACCATGCAATGTCATGCAATCATGGGTGGTAGCTTAATGTTTGCACACATAGCAGAGGACCAAAACGACCATAACCTTGGCCTGTTGACTGTATTTCTTGTGATTCAATTTTGCATCAGATGAACCAGAGCTCTGCACTTGAAGGGGATGTTTATCTCATTGGAAGATCAAGACAATGTTTTTTTTGTCTTCTGTAGTTGACAAGGCTGGAGGGGCAAAGATTTGTAGGAGCCATAGTACTCAAACAAGAATGGGATAATCACTGGGGTAGAGAATGGAGAGGAGGTAGGGAAGGAAGGTATTAGTAGGACCAGATCGCTATAACTGCTTGATGGTTTGTTGTCATTATCTATGAATGTGGTTAACTAGAACATGAACTAGTTGATCGGCTTATGGGTAGATATGGCAATAAGGAAATATAATTGTTTTGAAATGCCATAAGCATGGTGTTGTAGGTTCATCACTATAACCAGGAACTGGAGGATTGATTGCTCTGGTTTAGGATGAAAGCTAACAAAAAAATCATTGGAGCTATGCCAAGGAAATAGTTGCTCCATAGCAATGCCGTAGAGTGGGTCTACATGGATAACACCAATGATGGGCCGGTGGAAATGCTGCCCAACCTCAGTGGCAATGCTGTGGACCTCAACCCATGTAGTGGGACGGTCCACATGACCACTTGGGAAGGCTCAACAACAATGGACCATGCAATGCTTTCTGCTATGTGGTGCACAGTAGCAACATCCCACTAAATAGGCACAAAGGTGTTGAGATGGGGGGGGGTTCAGGTAATATAGGGTTGGGTTGAAAAAATACTATAGATAAGGGCTCAATAGGAGCGATGACATCTTAAAATCGTGCAAAAACAAGCGAAGATGAGCAGCACGATGCATGCAAGAACACATAAAAAAATGGTGAACGAACGTAGCACTGTGGTATATATAAGCACAAAGGGGGATTGATGGCATTGTAGGGGCAATGATAAAATGAATGATATGTGTGATACGATAGATGGCAGAATAGTCATCATGAAAGAAACATGCATTTGTGGGTGCCATGTTAATGACTTTCATACATCACATGTGGTCGAAAAAGCCATAACTTTGACCCATTGACCACATTTTTAATCGGTACTCTGAAAAGTATGTGCAATCAAAAAGTTGTTGGATCGATTTGGGCCAAAATTTGGTAGGGACCGAATCATTGAATTTTGAATTTATGAGCAACCTGATTCGATTTGGAGTTACAAAAGAGGACCAATTAGCCTTCCTAAAAGATCAGGGTTTTGAGAAAAAGATCATGGGTGTGGGATTTTGAATTTGCAATTCCTACATTAGTAAGAAGTTTTCAAAATGCTGCTCATCCAAGGCATGAAGCTCATATCCTTAGGAAGGAGCTTCTATTCAATAACCACACGGAGACTAGGAACAACAATTTTGATAGCAAAAATAGCTTATAGATGATAAGCGAGTTTGAAGGGAGTACATCCAATGGCAACTTTATAATTAGTGCGATAGGCCCACAATATAGATGATAGTAATTGGTTCTAGTGATTAGGACAATCTATAATTAGCTTCCTCAACATAGTCAACAATGTTTTATCCGTACTCTCTACCAATCCATCAGCACGAGGGTAGTATGGTGTATTGAATTTTTGAATGATATGAAATGACTAAGTGAGGGCCATAATTAAATCATTCACAAAATGTGTGCCAGTATTGGAGACAATTTCCAAGGGAAGAACAAAATGTGGAAAAAAATCTCATGTCAAACATAGGCAACCACCAAATGGGTAGCTGACTTGATAGCCCAAGTTTCGGCCCAACTAGTTGCATAGTCTATACATGTGAGTACATATTGATTGTTAGTAAGGATGGCAGGTGGAGTGATTGGTCCAATAAAGTAGAATCCCCACTTTTGAAAAGGTTCTAAGGTTGGAGAGGGAAATGAGAAGGTGGTAAGGATGAACGAGTTCTCTAGTAGGGATCACAAGCCCATGCATAGTCCGCCATTATAATCCATGCAATAGCTTCTTGTATGTTAACTAGGTCAAAAAATAACCACCAGTTGGGTCTGAATGGGCCAGTGCTAGAATACATTGGAGCCAAGCTTCTGAGGGGTTGGAATAATGTCCTTGACCAGCAATAATATGGAATCAATGATTGTACAACAGTGTCAATTTTTCGCAACCATTAGTGGGAAGAGAATCTAGGGGGACAACTGGTAGTTAAGAAAGTCAACAATGTATCATAATAGGAATCTATGAAATCCCAATGGACCAAGGAAATGTTGGGTTGAGAATTGTATATTGAAGGAGAGGAATCATCTACTTTGATAGGAGCTTCAATGAAATCTAGTCGAGAAAGAAAGTCAGTGATTGCATGGGAGGATCTAGCCGATGTATAATGTCATAGTCAAATTCTTGGAGGAGAAGGATCCGATGAGCTAAATAACTACCAAGATTTTGTTGGTGCACCAAAAAGGTCAAAGCACAATGATCCGCATGGAATGTAAGTTTTTGGCCTAAGAGATGGTGCCAAAATTTCTTAATAGAGTAAATGAGGCCTAAACACTCATGTTCGGTGTCTAAATAATTGTGCTTGACACATGCCAACATTCGAATAAAATAATTTATAGGACGATACCACTTGTCCTTCAACTACATCAAGATGATGCCAATAACTATATCAGACACATTGGAAGATGGAGGCGTGAGTTAGCAACTACTTCAATCTAAAAAGTTGGTTTGGCATTCTTTAATGCAATTAAACTCCCAAGGGGCTACCGTGGTTAAGCGGGTGAGAGGAATAGTGAGATGTGTGAGACATCAAAGATGATGACCATGCCATCAAATTTATGCAAAGAAAACATAGAACCTCTTTCGGTGATTTTGGAGGTGGAGTAGCGAGAACTTCTCGAACTTTATTGGGGTCGACCTCTATACCTTGATAAGATATGATATGGCCCAATAGGTTGCCATAGGACATCACAAAAATGGATTTTGCTGGGTTTAGTCACAATTTGTATTCTCTACACGTCAGGAAACAAAGCTGTAAATGTTGCAAATGGTCCACTTTAGCACCAGATACCGAAAAGTCATCAAGGAAGACTCTCATGAAACTAGTCAAGTAAGGAGGGAAGATATCCTACATAAATCTTTGGAAGGTATTAGGGGAATTTATCAGACCAAATGACTTAATTGTATAGGCATAAACTCCACAATTTGTGATAAAAGACATCTTAGGTACATCCTTTGCTGCCATACATACTTGGTTATACCCACTCTACCCATCAAGGAAAGAGTATATTTCATGACCTGCAACTTCATCAAGCATGCTATCTATCAAATGGTAACAAAAGGGGTCTCGTATAGTGGCTATATTTAATTTTTGGTAATCTACACAGATTCTCAACTACTTATTTTTCTTTGGCACAATCATAATAGGTGAGATCCACTCTACATGTTTGATAGGGACAGTGAATCCTACTTGTAGTAGTTGGTCAATTTCCTCCTTAACTTGTTTGGCATAATTAGGACTCATTCAATAACTTTTTTGCTTCGGGGGATAAGCATCCGATTTAAGTACAACTTGGTGTTGATAAATGTGAGGGTCTATGCCCTTCATATCCTTATCATCCCGAGCAAAGACATTGATAAACTTATTCAACATGGTCAATAGGTCTCGATGGAAAGGTTCTTCAAGATTAGCATTAATTTTTATTGGTTGGGGATTATCTGCATCATTGAGATGACATGTGATCAATTGGTCTTCTGGTATATAAGATTGCTAGCCCAAATGATCCTCCATGCCTTTAAAAAATTTTGGGTTGAGATCAAGTAATTCCACTACATCCTCTAGATAATCTTCTACCTCATCAGCACTCAAGTGGACAACACAAGATAAGAGAGACCATTGGTCTAGCACATGTTGTAGACCATCGTTTCCCAACGATAGTAAGTCTTGATTGGTTGTGAGAAAGGCCATTTTGTCATCATCTCACATACCATCCAACATGTGGACAGACTCTGCCATGTAAGGGCAAACATAAATCTCATAGGGTGTGAACTTAAAGAGGGACAATGTATTGACAGTGATTGCATTTAAAAATTAATTCATGGGAGGACCAATCCTGTGGCACTTTTTGCTTCTTTTAACCATGGTCTTCCAAACAAAAAATTATAATCAAGATGATTCAGGTAGATTGAGGACAAAAAAGGTCACGTGGAATACAACCCCTTGTAGTGTAATAGGAATATTTCCAAGAAGTCCTACTAGATGCACTCGGTATTGATCAACCATGTGGACAAAGAATTTAATGAGTTCAATATTATTCCACCCTAATTTCCTACATAGGGCAGTAATTGCTATATTCACTCCTGGTCCACTATCAATTAAAACATAAGATATGAGATTATTTGTATACCACATAGTAATTAAGGGAACCACATGGTCCACCTTTGTGTTTGGCTTTGGGTGAATCATTGTTGTAGACGGTGTCAGAACGTGTTCGACTCCTACATACTATTGAAATTGTTGAAGAATTCTTGGAACTAGTGTCAATAGTTGTCCCAATGGCAAGGTAATAGGTGCTTGGGTCAAGATATCCCATGCTGCGATACTAGTAGATTCTTCCAGTGGTGTCTCTTTTTTGGGTGTTGGTGCTTGTATACTTTTTGGTTGCACATCACGTTTAGGATCATTCACTAGTTTCGATGAAGGAAAGACTCGGGCTTTTCCTTGAGCCAATTTTGTAGTTTTTGCTACCATCCACTATCATTCTTTGAATCCTACTTTGAATGCTTCTGTAGCTAGTTGTAGTACTCTTCTGGATCATGTTTGTAGAGTGGTGGCCAGTGCCTTGACTTGCATAGTAATGACAATATTTTCCATCAGATTTTGTCCATCCTTCTTGCATTTATCATATTCTTGTGCATCCTTGTACTTCTTCTAATGTGTCCTAATTTGTTGCAAAAATGGAAGCACATTTGCATTCCTCTATTATTAGAGTTTAGGGACTACTTGATTCCATCATGGAAAATTGTAAGTTCCTCAGTTTTGTGCTTGAAAAGGGGAATATGTTAGGTATGAGGTGTTGTTATATAGATGAGGTGGAACATAATTAGTAGAAGTTTTCCTTGGTTCTTGTACAACTGCATTCACTACCAAGAAATTTTGTGGTTTTGCATTATATGGACAAGCCTATAGAATGAGTGGTACTTTCACAAATGGTGCAATAGATTTGGTTCAAGGCACACTTTATTATGGCCCCGATTCTTGCATTTAACATAGAAGACTTACTTCCATGGTTCTTCAAATTGGTTATTTTTTATTTCTATCTAGTCCCAAACTTTAGCAAAGCCTCCAATTTTATGTTGTAATTGCAATGCTATTTCTATAACACTGTCCAAAGACATTCCTACAATACATATGATGATCATGATTGGGCATAGTTGGGGGTTCAATCCATTTATGAACCATTGAGTAATCACACCTATTGGCAAAGCTGCATTTGGTGCTGATATTTGTTGCAAATGTGTTCTAAAGATGGTTGCATATTCTTGTACTCCTTGGTTGGGCTTTTGCTTGTTGTTATGTAGGAAATAAAAAATATGTGCTAGGATTTTCTTCAACCAAAATCTCTGTAAAAAGCCATCATGTACTGCATCGTATTGTTGGAAATTATCCTAATAAAATTCGATCAACCACCTTATAGCTTCATTGACCAAGCTTGACTAAATTAATTGAGCTTTATATGCATTTTCATCTTGGTTATCTAATACACTATAATTAATTTCGAAGGGATGAATGTGCACATTTGGGTCATCACCGAGAAATCTACCAAATTTGGCATATGTCATTCCAACGAGATAGTGCGTACTTTAGAGTAATCTTATGTCTACAATAGGTCTAGCGCTAAATTCTTCTATCGCATCTATTGCTTCTTTAGAGTCTGAACTTGTGCATGATATCTGTTGTGAAGGTTGTGGTCCTTTTCTTAGAAGTTCTAAAGCTGACTATTGAAGGGGTTCCGATTCACTCGACATTATTATTTTCTTGCTGCTTCTATATTCTTTTTTATTCAAATCATACCCTATAAAGATGCACTTCACTGCCTTAGGGTCTAGTTTACCTCTGATTTGAGATGGGATATGCACATAAGCAACACATCCAAAGGTCCTGCAATGATCAAGTGAAGATCTTCTCCCATGTCATGCTTCATATGGGGTCATTCCATCAAGCGATTTCGATGGCAACCTGTTAACAAGATAAGTGGCAATAGATACACTTTCTACCCACAAATAATTAGGGAATTCTTTCTCATTTAGCATTGACCTAGCTGTTTCAACAATTAATTTATTCCTTCTTTCTGTCACCCCATTTTTCTCAGGAGTATACCTTGTTGTGATTTCCCTTTTGTTTCCTCTACCCTGTAAGAATGCATCAAACTCATTTGAGAAGTATTTACCTCCTCCATCTGACCTTAATCTTTTTAAGCTTCTTCCTATTTTGTTTTCCACAAGTGCAAGATACTTCTTAAAGCAACTGAATACTTCATCTTTGTGCTTCATAAAATATAAGATAATCCATCTACTCAAGTCATCAATGAAAGATACATAATACCTTGATCCAGAAATTGAGGGATCCTTACTTGGTCCCCACACATCTATATGGACAAGCTCCAAATAGTCCTCATGTATGTAGCCCCTTTTTGAGAAGGGTAACCTATGGGATTTTCTGAACTGACAAGCACCACATTTATAGATCATGTGTTGCTTGGATACATTAGGTATCCCAAGCACATATTGATCTCTACATATTTGTTTTAAGGTTCTCTCACCAATATGCCCTAATCTCTTATGCCAAATTTCAAGATCTGACAATGTTTGAGCTTTGTAGCTATAAAATACAATATTCCTTGTATCTTCAAGTTCAAATGTAAATAACCTACCTGTCTTTTCTCCCTTGGCAATTCTCTTGAATCCATGTTGGGGATCCTCCACAAATGCTCCATATTTGTTGAACTTAACTTGCAAACCCTTTTCCACAATCTATCCAACACTCATCAAATTCTTGGTAATTGTAGGTACATATAGAACCCTGCTCAACAGATTTCTATTTCCACTAGAGGTTTTAACATTTCCTACCTTGGCCACTGAATGCTTGGTGTCATCACCTGTTTGTAGTTGATGTTTTCCCTTAGGTTCCTCAAGGTCAGAGAGAAGAGCTACATTTCCTGCCACATGATTTGAACATCTTGAGTCAATGTAGAAGAGATGGTCGTCATTCATACCTTGCTTTGAAGTCATATTCATAATCAGAAGGAAATCCTCTTGTTCCTCTGTATAATTGTTGTAGTCTTTCCTTGATTTGTAGCCACCTTGGTAGTTGTTATAATTGTTGTTGTAATTGTTGTTGTATCCTTGATGATGGTTGAACCTTCCTCTTGATTGTGTGTAGCCACCTCTTTGGAAACCTCTACCTCTCTAATTTTTGAAGTTTGTGTAACACTCATCCTTAGTGTGATTTAAAAACCACAAATATTACATGGAGAAGAGTTGAAAGGTCTCCCCCTCCCTTGCTTACCTCCTCTGCCTCTACCTCTTGGGTTTCTACCTCTCCCTCCATAGTCAGCTTGAGAGGGTGTACCTTCATCCTCAATCTTTTTCATTTTCCCTTTCTCTTTAGACTTGCCTTTATCTGTGTATAGATCATAAGAGTTATTACCTCTTGATGAATCTCCATTTTTGTTGAGCTTGGATTCATGAGTGAAGAGTTGTCCCATGAGTGTGGTAAGATCTGGAATCTACATGTCCATGTACAAGTCCATAGCAGTTGTGAAGCTCTCCCATTTTTCATCTGCCTTAATACCATTGATTACTTGTCTCACAATTTTCTCCTCTTCAATCTCCTCTCCTATGCTTGCTAATTGATCAGCCACATCCTTGACTTTGGTCACATACTCTGAGATGCCTTGCTTGAGTTTCTTTCTTTGAGTGGTAAACTCAATCCACAATTGGTTCTTCCTAGCCCTTGTGTTGGAAGAAAAATAAGATGACAATGTATCCCAAGTCTTTTGGGATGTCTTACAGTTCCGAATGTGTGGAAGAAGAAATTCACATATAGAGTTAAGTAAGTATGACCTTGCTAATGCATCTTTGTCACACCATGAATTTAGTCTTTCATGCTCCTCTCTTGAAGGTTGTCATTTGTTTTTGAAAATGGGCATCTCCTCATCTTCTGAGATGTATCCATAGAGACTCCTTGCTTGCAAGTATGTCTTCATCCTCAAGGACCATGCTTAGTGATTGTTCCTATCCAATTTATCAATGAAGGAAGGAAAACCATCTCCCATTTTACCTTTGCTTGCTCTGATACCACTGTTGGGGATGATGGATGGACACTCCAAGAAATGAGATGGTACTGCAAAATCTTGCTCTGTACTAGCCATCTATCACTTTAGATTTGAGTTGTAGGCCCTTTTAGCTTTCCAATGACACTAAATAAGTGCCTATGTACTTTGGAGATGATCCATGTAATGATTTATCGAAAACGGATAACTTCACAATTCACAAATCATCAAAAACCTTCTATTTTGGTTCACACATTTGCTGCTTGTTAAGCTTAGTGCTTCCAGTACAGTAGGACTTAGAAAAATTCCTTCTAGAGATATCTACTAGCTTAAAGAGCTATTGATTCCAAGTGGAACAACTCAAAATGATTGATTATACATAGAGCAGTGAATTTAGCAAATGTAGCATTACCCCCGATTTTTTAGGCCCTCTGCAGAGAATGACTAGTGACCACTTTGAGCCGCTTTTCTCCCAATCCACTAAAAATAATGTCTTCAAAATTTGTCAGCATGTGCTAGACTTAGAGCTGATTCCAACGAGTTATAGAACTTTAAAAATGGTGGAGTAATGATAGAGATATGAGTAAGAAAAGAACACTATTCTGAGTGACAATGTTAGAGAGATCAAAAGATATAAGCATTGATCTATTATATTATATGAAAGATTTTTACATGATCATTGGCATGATAATCAATGCCCAATCATAGTGATTAGTGTAGGCTATGAGGTGATCTGCACACTCTCTACAACGTGATCAATTAAGGCACAATAATGGAGTGGATCATCTTGCGAGATTTTACAAGAGGTTTTTATAGATGCTTTCCTAGGTTTGAATTTTGAATTCAAATTTGGCTCTCACTAGAAATGTGATACCTTAATTTAGGAGATATTCTCTCAAGCATGATTCTTAACTATAGCACTTCCAAACTCCACGAGTTTGTAGGCTTTACAAGGTTCTTTTAATGTAAATGCTTTTTACAATAGATAAAAGGTAACAATCCATAAGCAATGGTTCTCATGGGTCTTCAATCATTTGCACATAAAGACTTCTAATGCCTAGCCAAGTGTGTAGGCTTGGCACTTGCACCAACAATATGCATATCTCATCCTTGAGGAGTTTTAGGAATAACCTTTGACTTTTTCCTAATGCGATGATATCCTAACCTCAAATCAAGCTCAGTAAAAATTGAGCTTGATGTCTTTAATCAAATATATCATCAAACCTAGGCGTTCAAAACTTAATTTTGACAAGTACCTTATTCAATGTTGTATAATCAATGCATAATCACATCAAGCTATCTTTCTTCTTAAATAGGAGCATTGATGATGTCCGTGGGGAATCACTAGGCCTAATGAAACCCTTATCTGGATGTTCTTGAATTTATGTATTTACTTCAAATATTGGGATGCACTAAGCCTATAGGGTGATTCACAAATAGGTTTAGTATTAGAGAGAATCTATGTCATGTTCAATGTTTCCTTGTACAAAATGTAGTCCTTTACATATATAAACAAGAAAGATATCTCTATACTCAGACATGATCAATCATGTAAAATCTTTAACTACATACTCTTGTAAAAAGTACTATTAAACTTCCTTATCACACGTATACAAATATGATCAATACCTAAGCTATACAATGCATAAGAATATTGTGCTTCATGAGAGAAAAAAAAAAAGCTCTAGATAAATGCATGAAATGAAGTGTACTAGGTACATGCCTCTCAGCCTATATACAAAATGCATGTCCAGTTTTTACAAACGCAATAGTATTGTTCTCATAACTTCTTTCAAATGGTTCTCCTAAGCCCCAAAGCCATTTTGTACCTAATACAAGTTGTGTCCTATCCAATTCATAATCTAAAATTCTAGATGGTCCAAGAATTCTTGTAATTGTACTTCTATATTGGACATCATCATGTCCCATATTCTTTTATATTTTCCATGCATAATAAATACAATATACTTATGTGTATTGGGTTGTTGGAGTCTAGAAGTGCATCTATGATCTACATGACTCCTTTAGTACCTTCCACTAGATTCCATTAGTGGTAGGTGTATTTTTCACTTAAGTTAAGTCTCCGTGGACTCAATTTATCTCATGCTAAATCAAGTTAGAAGGCTCTAGAGCTCTTTGGGAACCACTCTCTCCCCATGATCCCCATGGGAGTTGAACCCAACACCTTCTTCTTTCGAACCTTGAGAGTCAACCACTAGGCAAAGTGTTTTAGAGAGGACATGAACCGATGCTTAAGTTTAACCTTGAGATCTTTGTCGATACATATGAGTGACCGAACGGTGTCCAACTTCATATCGATAGGAACTGATCACACACTCTAGAGCATAGACTTTGCTTTATAATAGTCTCCCCTCCTTGGGAAAGATTTTGATCCTTGGAAATAGTGCTATATAGTTAGTGTAGCCATGTCCCGGAGCCTCATGTTGTAACCTTAATGTTTTCATCTCTTTGGTGGGATTCATCTTGTATTCCAAATGAATAGAGGGGAGTCTACTGTTTTATCCTTGTCCTAATGATTCAAAACACCATCTAACTTTGCAGTTCATAGATATGGATGCAAAGTAGGGAATGTATAATGAGGGTGGATAAAAATAAGTATCCCTAGACAATTCATTGTTTTCACTATTTGTTGTCTAGGCACTTACATGTAAAATGCAGTAGTCCATTTTTGGGCACCACTTGTCAATGAAATTAGTAATAGAGTGTCAATATATTTTGGTAGTGATGTGTGCTAACACTCTTTGGACCACATATGTATTTTTTCCCTTTTTAGAGGTTTTTTCCCCCAGCTTGTATATATGCTTATAACCTTGATGGGTGACTTATCTTTGTACATTCACTTGTTAATACACTCTATATTGTACTATGCTCTAAGCTTCTAGCTTCTCTTCCTTGTGTTGTTCATGTGCTTTCACAGACCCAAACTCACATAATTGGTATGAGAGTAGGTCACGGCTTCATCTAAAACATCGTCGACAAACCTTTAATCATAGTATCAAAATCACACAAAAATTGGTCAGCATACTCAAGGGTGATAAGCGGTTCAAAACCACTTTGCTATATGGTGTCAAAATTTTGATATGAGCTTGTTTCAGCCTTTGAATACACTATCACAATGATTGTGCAAGAAATTTCCTCCTTTTATGCTAAACATATATATATATAGGTTTTGGTTTGCCAATATAAGTGCTCAAAGTCTGCTACATGTTCAACAAAGCTTAATAGAGTGTTCTCAAATTCAATGCATAATTTTGCGCAAAATGATTGGGTGTCAGCCTCGATTTATACCTAGATATGATGCCATCCAAATTCCTCTTTACCTATATACTCATTTGTTTCCTATCACATTCATGTCCTTGGAATCGTGAACCAATGAGCAAGTTTGTTTAACCTTCAATTTTTTGACGTCTTCTTGCATTTCTTGACTCCATTCTTTAGCCTTGTTTGCATCCTCAAAAGAATAAGGCTCTTCACATGCAGCTACTTGACTCATCTACGAATAATATTTGGTAAAAATAGTCATAAGTTGACCTCTGAATTGGATACCCTCTCATATCAATTCTCTTATCTCTTGAGGGGCTACACTGAGCCTCTTTTTTATCACTTTTGAGGTGTTCACATTGGAAGTTTCTATCTTTTTCAAACTAACCTTATTTCTACTATCCATGTCTACCAATGGATTATCCAGATCATCTTCCTTGGTGTTGCCTTTGAGTCTTGTTGATTTTTGTTCACTTGAAGTAGGATTGCATAAGTGATTATCCTCCAATGGTGTCTTTGAAGTTAAAGGACCAAAACTCTCCACCAAGAATCATCTACGTCTTCAACATGTAATGAATATTTCACATTTCCAAGGTACAAATTCATCAATAATAAAATACCTAGACAATCTCTTTGTTTTTAGGATGATAAATTATGAATTTTTTTTATGATTTGAATATCCAATAAATATACCCATAACATTTGGGCACATTCAAATGGTTGAGCATCAGCCTTCCCACTTCAACTATGTGCATGCTTTTCCTCTATGCAACCCCATTTTTGTTGGGATGTAAACCTACAGATATATTGCCTATAAACTCCATCATGACAGAAATAAAAAAAATCATTGGAAAATTATTCTCGTCCTCCATATGATCTAAGATTCTTTATGGAAGTGGCCATCTCTTTTTTCATAAGTGTTGTGAACACTTTGAAGTAAGTGAAAACATTAGTCTTCCACTTCATAGAATACAACTATGTCATAATTTTGTAGTTATAAATGAAAACAACAAAATATATTTGTATTCCCTCATAATCATGCTTGCTTGGTTCATCCCCATATGTCATTGTTAATGAATTCCAATGGAGCTTTGTGTTTCTTCTTGAATGGAAGCCTTGCTTGCTTCCCAAATTAACATGCTTCACATAAATGGTGGATGGATTGAGAATGGAAATGAAGAAGAATACTTACCACAACTGTTGTGTGCATATCTTTCAACTTTTGAAGGTTTATGTAGCCAATCCTCTTGTGGCACAAATCCACGTGATCGATCCTAACATCAAATAGATCATATATGATGAGATCGGTCTTAGCTACATGATGAATAACCTTGTTTCTTTTTTCCTTTAACTAGTAGCTTGTAACCTTGCCTTGGATCTTCCACAAAGCATCCATTATTGTTAAGCTTGTTTATATACCCTCTTTCAACCATCTATCCAACTAATACTAGACTCTAGCTCTCGATTTCAAATGGGTTTGTACTATATCTAATTGCTTGACTGTCATCCTGCTCCTTGGATATTTTTCTCTGAGTGCTATGTAGCCTATCCAGGTCCTATGTGGTACCTGATTCTTTGTACTTATGGTGGGGGCCCTGCCCTTTGTACATCCATACATTTCATCTTTAATTCGTACTTCCTGTTTCTAAAAAAAAAAATCTTTGATAGATAACTTAGAAAAAGCACTTTAGAAAATTCAGGGAATAGAAATAGGGAATGAATGTCAAGATAACATACAATAGGCCAAACCTAGGGTAGCAAGTTTAGTATTGGCAAAGCCCCTACATAAAACTACCCCTAAGTTCTTATAATGTCTTGAAAGAAAAACTATGAGCACTATTGTTCCTTCTTTCATATCAAGAATCATTTTGAAAATAGTTAAGCTTCTACTTTATCTATGGTACTTTCATATCTTACCTCATCCCTACTTGACGTGTTCTAGAGCTTTTTCAAAGTTTTCACTTACAAGTTTGGTAATCTTTTTAACTCCTTTTACTGTTGACTCTTTAACTTAGATCTCTTCCTCTTTATGCTTACTAGACAAGATGAGTCATCTAAGCATATCCTCCATAAAGGGTTCTTGATAGAGCTTGATTCTACAATCACTAATGTAATTTGGCATTATCTCTCCTTCCAAAGTGGTTATTTGCACCGGTCCACTTGTTGAAAGTCTATTGATAATCATAGGTCCATAACCAGGTTTCTCTAGGTTTTGAGTGTGTTGCTTCAAATTATAGACCAATACTAATTTTCCAACTTTCCAGCCCTTTTCATTCACATGTGCATTGAAATAAGCCTTTTATCTCTTCTTGGCTACATAGATTCTTGCTTCCACTCTTAGCCTAGTTTCTTCTAAGCATTCTTAGTCCATAATCCTAGAAGATAGCCCATGGATTGTCCATTGATGCTCTTGTGCAACCTTGAAATTTGGTATCAAGAAGTGCAATGGAAGCACTGCATTCTAACCAAAGACCATTTGAAAGGGAGTTACATTGAGTACCATCTTGTATGCCACTTTGTATGCCCTAATATTGTGATGTAGCTATTTGTCCTAGTCAGATCATCTGCTATTTATGAGATTAGTCATTACACTACATAGGATTTTGTTAGTAATCTCTACCTATCCATTGGCCTGTGGATGCTATGGTGTTGAATTCTTGTGAGTCACCATAAACTCTAGCAAAATATTTAATGACCTCATTTAGAAAGTGAATTCCTCCATCATTCATCAACTCTATAGGAAAACCATATCTTGTGAAGACATTTTTTAACAAGAACTTTACCATCGCTTGTGCATCATTCTTCTTGGTGGCCTTGAATTTTATTGATTGGGTGAGGTAATCCATGGCTACAATCATTTATTCAACATGAGAACCTCTAGCAGGGGGTATGTACCCCTCTTAGAGAATGCACCTCCTCCCATTATGGGTCTCAGTGGAATTTTGTCTCTGCACATTGGATACTGAGTTCACTCACATGTGTCACATCTCCTCACATAGGTGTGTGCATCCATATCGAAAGTGGGCCACCATAACCTTGAAAATCGTATGGCCTTGATCACTCAATTTGGCCAAAAGTTCCCTCCTACAATACATTAGTGTGCAGTTTCAAAAATTCTCAAGTATTCGCTCTCATGGACACACTATCTCAGGTGTTCATCTCATCCATGTTTATACAGATTGTCACCAATGAGTTTTTATTAATGATCCTCCTACTCGAGACTTCTTCGTCTTGCCAATGCCACCTCTAGTGGGAAAGTTTTTGTCTCCAAAAATTCAACTAAGGGGCAACTCCAATCCGGTATTAAAGATATATGTTACAAAGTAGCATGTTCCACTGGAGGTTTGTTAATATAGTTGGGCAATCCTTGCATATCCTATTGACATATGCTTCCATAGCTTGCCAATATGCACCTAATCTTCGTAGATTTTGAAGGGATCTTTGTTTCAAATGGTGTTTCTCTAATGTGCCTACATGTGGGAGTCGCAACCATTTGTTGTGTTGGGGTTCTCCCACTACAACATATGAGGGGCATACCGATGTTGTCCGTACCTATGGTCCACCCCCGACGTTGGTATGATCGATGGAAATGCTTGGAAGAATCACATTAGGCATACCGATGGTCACTAGAGCATCGATATGACTTTTTGAAATTGATCGTAGGTATATGTTGACATCATCTGTATAGGTGTCCATATAGGCATTATATAGGCACCAATATGAGCATCGGTAATTTCCTAGAATTTATGGACACTCATATCAAAGCTCATACCGATGCCTATATCGACGCCGTGTTTAAAATATACCAGGACTCAAGAGCAAAAACACAACATTTTGCGTGTGTTTTGAACTAAGTAGTGCTTCTGTTGAACTTACACGTGCGAAGTGAATTGTGACCTGCATTGTCTTGTGCACACACACACACACAGATCTCTCTCTCTTCTCACACATTCTCTCTCTAGATCTCACATCTTGGTAAGTGATGCCTGTACTCTTTCACCCTTTCTCTTTCTCTATGTTTTTTGTTGTCTAATTTCTCTTCTCTTTGATTTTGCAGGAGTTTTTTGGCATCGATTCTTTGGAATTTGATGAGAGACCATGTTCATTAGGCTTCCATGACAAAGATCCAAAAGATAACATCCATCTAAGTGATTGATTTCTTCTCTATTGATAGAGAGAGATATATAGATAGATGAAAGAGAGAGAGAGAGAGAGAGAAATTAATATATATATATATATATATATATATATATATATATATATATATATATATATATATATATATATATATATATATATATATATATATATAAAGAGAGAGATGAAAGAGAGACACAGAGAGAGAGATTAAAGAGAGAGAGAGAGAGAGAGAGAGAGAGAGAGAGAGAGAGAGAGAGAGAGAGAGAGAGAGAGAGAGAGAGAGAGAGAGAGAGAGAGAGAGAGAGAGAGAGAGAGAGAGAGAGAGAGAGAGAGAGAGAGAAAGAGAGATGAAAGGGGGAGAGAGATTAGAGAGAGATATATGAAAGAGAGAGAGAGATGAAAGAGAGAGAGAGATGAAAGAGAGAGAGAGATGAAAGAGAGAGAGAGAGAGATGAAAGAGACAGAGAGAGATGAAAGAGAGATAGAAAGAGAGAGAGAAAGAGAGAGAGAGAGAAAGAGAGAGAGAGAGACATACACACACATACTCATGTATATGCATGCATACATACACACACACATATACACACATGTATACATACACACACATATACACATGCATACACATACATATGCATACATGCATTCACACACATACATACACACACATACATACACATACATACAAAAACATATGCATACATACATTCACACACATACATACACACACATACATACACAAACATATGCATAGATACATTCACACACATACGTACACACACATACATACACATATACATACACAAACATATGCATACATATAGTCACACACATACATACACAAACATACATACACACACATATGTACACATACATAAACACACACACATACATATATGCATACACACTCACACCTATACACACACACATACATATTACATACACACATGCATATACATACGCACATATGCATACACACATGCATCTGCATACATACATACACACACATATGCATACACACACATATATATATACATACATGTACACACACATGTACACATATACACACATATTGCATATACATACATACATTCACATACATGCGTACACACACATACATACACATATACATACACATATACATACACATATACATACACATATACATACACAAATATACACATACATACACAAACATATGTATGCATATATTCACACACATATGTACACACACATACATACACATATACATACACATAGAATATTACATAGACATATGCATGTATTACATACACACTCACATATATACATACACCTCACACCTATACACACACACACACTCACATACATATACACACACTCACGTATATACATACACACTCATACCTATACACACATACCCACATTCATGCAAACACAAATATACATGTTTTAGGTCTAGGTCTTTAGGATTAAGCTTTTAGGTTTTTTACATACATACAATAAAATTAAATATATATAATGAAATATATAAAAAATAGAGTTTAGGGTTTGATAAAATTAAATGTATATAAGAAAAAAATCAAGAAAAAAATAAGAAAAAATTTTGAATATATAAATAAATATATATAGAAAATAGGATTTTAGTATAGATAAATAAATATGAAAAGAGCTAGTGGTTTAAATATATAAATTAAATATATATAGTGAAATATATAAAAATAGGATTTTAGGGTTTTTATTGAATAAAATATATATAATTAAATATATAAAAAATAGAGCAATAGGTTTGATATTAACATATATAATCATATATTTATAAAACTAAGGAAAAATGAGGCTCTTTATACATGCATACACACATATACACATAGGATTAGGGTTTAGGTCTTTAGGATTAGGGTTTCTAGGCTGTTTGCACATGCCTACATACATATACACACATAATACATATACACATACACATGCATACAAACATATACATGTTTTAGGTGTAGGTTGTTAGTATTAGGGTTTTACGGTTTTTACACATGCATACACATATATGCACATATATACACATATACACAAAGGATTAGGGTTTTAGGCAGTTTACACATGCATACATACATATACACATATATGTACATAATACATATACACATACACATGTATATACACATGCATACCTACATATACATGTTTTAGGTCTACGTCATTAGGATTAGGGTTTTAGGGTTTTTACACATGCATACATATACTACATATACATACATATGTATATACACATACATACACACATAAACATGTTTTAGGTCTAGGTCTTTAGGATTAGGCCTTTAGGTTTTTAAATATATATATAATAAAATAAATATATATATAATCAAATAAATAAATATAAAAAGAGCTAGTGTTTTTAATATATGAATTAAATGTATATAATTAAATATATAAAAATCGGATTTTAGGGTTTTTATTGAATTAAATATAAAAAAATAGAGTTTTAGGTTTAATATTAATATATATAATCATATATTTATAAAAATTAGGAAAAACTAGGCTATTTACACATGTCTGCATATATAATCAAATATAATACATATACATACACATGTATATACACATACATACACATATATACATATTTTAGGTTTAGCTCTTTAGGATTAGGCTTTAAAGTTTTTTACATACATACAATAAAAAATAAATATATATAATTAAATATATAAAAAAATAGGTCTTTAGGATTTTTGGGTTTTTACATATATATAATCAAATATATAAAACATAGGGTATTACGGATTTTAATTAAATTAAATATATATAAAAAAATTAAAAAAAAAAGAGATAAATTAAATAAATTAAATACATATAGTCTAGGTCTTTAGGATTAGGGTCTTTAGGTTTAATAAGAAAAAATAGGGTTTTACAATTAAATATTCTAACATGTCTAAATGGTATAAGATGGCATCTTTGGATCCGAAGGAGAGAATGGCATGTCCTTGCACTCAGTGCAAGTATCAAATTTATCGGAAATGATAGATTTGTATTGCACATGTTAGAGAATATGGATCCTTTGATAAAAGTCGACTACAAAGCCTATGCTACCATTCACATGGTCCCCCTGGTGAGCAGGTGAGCCAAATGATATTGCAGCAGTAACCTCTCATGGATAGAAGAGAACAAAGAGGGAGGTAGAAGTACAAGGTACTAGTAGCATTACATAGAATGAACATATTGTATTTTGGGTTACCATGCTTGTCCCCTATGCGAACCACGACTCGAAGCATGCTATTCCAAAGCACTTTGGAAAACTCTCTATGAAGGACATCATAGATCTTTGCCTAGTGGACATGTTTTACGTGAAGGGCAAATTGATTGACAAGCACAATGCCAAATGAGAGCTAGTGATTGGAAGCAGTTGTGGGATTTAGAAACACTAGTCGTTGGCATGAAACGATTGTCGATCTTTCACAAAATCCCTTATTGGATTGAGTTCTTGATCAATCATCCGGTAGACCCGATGCATATTTTCAAGAATGTGGGAGAGATTCTTGGAAGAATTTGATTGGAAAGAAAGAAAGCAAAGCACAAAGGGAGGACTTGGAAGAGCGAGGTCATATGCAAGAGTTATGGGCAATTACTAAGCCGAATGGAAGAGTGTTGCTACCAAGAGCTCCTTGGGTGCTTCAAAGGATCGAAGAGCAACAAGTGAAGAAGGTAATTTTAGAGTTTCAAATACCTATTGGGTGCACGAGGTGTCTAAAGACTACCTAATACAATACGATGATCTTGGAAGGCTCAAGTATCATGATTGGCACAAGTTTTTATAGTTTGTGCTCCTTGTAGCTTTAAAGTATTGTCTTTCAGAGGATGTGCAAACAACCATTTATAAAATTAGTTTCTTGGTACGGTGGATCTCTTCTAAAGAGATAAATAGAGATAGCATAGAGAGTTCAAAACTCAATGCTATAGAGGCTCTGTATGGTAGAGAAATACTTCCCCACAAGTATTCTCACAATTCAGATTCATTTACTTGTTCATGTGGTAGATGGAGTTGCAATAGCCGGAACTCTCCATAGTCAATGGATATTCTTCTTAGAGCACTTCGTGAAGACATTAAAAGGGTTTGTTCAGCAGAGAGCATGTCCAAAGGGCAGCATGGCAAAGGGATGGCTCGTACAAGAGTCTCTTTTATTCATAATTGAGTTTCTACACATGTCAGACCCAGAAATGCCTCGCTTATGGAGCGATGAGGAAGATGTTCATCTCACAGGCAATGAACCTCAAGGTAAAGGAATGCAAAGAAAAATGGATGCAGCTTTCAAAGAGAAGGCAATGAATTTTTCCATCATTAACTCTGAGCCTATGTAGAAGTTGTTATAAAGGTATGAGCTTACCAAGGTATGAAGATATCTCTGAAGAAGAGGAAGAACTCACAAAGGGGTGTGATTGGGAGTATTCTAAATATGGTGCACTATGATCTCATGGACGACACTTTCAGATTGCACGAATCGACAAAAAATGATCTACTTTTGATAGTGGGGTGATGGTGAACTTTTTCCAAAAAAGTAGAGCTAGTGCAACAAATGACAATGCTCAAGAAAGCCAGCAAGATTATTGTGGAGTGATTCAAGATATCTTGAAGCTATCCTTCATGAAGTTTGATTACTTTCTCTTTTATGTGAAATTTTTCAAAGTAGTCACCTCTGGAAGAGACACAATAGTGAGTTGGGATAAGAGTGGTTTGCTTCAAGTAGACTCCACAAAGTTATGGATAGATCAAAGAAATACATTTGTAATTCCCTAACACTATGATCAAGTTGTTTTTATGCCAAATTCGAAAGAACTAGAGTGGTTATTTGTTTTAGAAGTCTCCCCACATCGCAGACAAATTTATGAGAACATAGATGTGTAAGAAATTCCATTTGTAGTGGACTCTAAGATTCAGTCAAGATATACGATGAAGCAACATATGATTATAAAGAAGGAGCTAGAGATCTAGAAGTTGCCAATATACAAGTAGATATCCTCAGTGCATCAGATCTCCAAGAGGATGCTAGAATAGAGGATTTTTGAAGCAAAACTTGTATGCACTAATTTTAGTTTTTTTTTTGCTATGTTCTTTTGTTCACTACTATTTCTCTATATTACCATTATTATCGTATGCTAATTATTTGAGTTTTTTTGTTATAGAGCACGATAGGAGGCAGACCTCCGATCACTCAACATTCCATGATAGAGGAGCAATTCTTGGAGTTTATATCTCTCGTGCCTCCTGCCTATATGGCCATCACATCAGATTATTGGATCACTCGTGGTAGCACTCCTACCAACATCACTTCCGTCGGTGTCACTCCCATCGGCGTCACTCCTATGGTGCAGGCTACTCCCATTGGAGGTACATCTCGTGGCTTTATGACTCTTCCATGCCCACCTTCTCAGCCATCCCATAGTGGATCTAGTAGTCAATGTGTGCGTTCGAAACCTCAACGTGATACAGACCCCTCTTGTCAGATGGTCCAAAACTTGTATCAAGAGGAGGAGGTTCCAGGAGTGGATCTATAGGTGGCTCTGGAGGAGATAGATGTTGTGGAGGCAATGCAATGGATGTTAGGTCTCCCACTGCTACTATTAGAGAAAGTACCTCAGATGTAGGTATGCCACATGGTACACCACATACACCTTGGGGTGCTCATGAACATGATGACTCCAAGGTGTATAGTATATGTGATGGAGCTCCAGTGATGGATATGGCTAGAAAAACCATGCATCAAGGCATACGATAGCTTTGCTCCATTTAGTTTGGACACTCTATCATGTTGAAATGGAGTGAACACGATAAAGATTCCAAAAATTATATTACAGAGATGATCTATCAAGAGTTCATGCCAGCACATGGGCATCCTATTGTCAGCTCAGAGTGGATTCAACACATGACTTATGAGGTTATGTCCAATCGACTATCCGAGGCTTGTGATGCTTTCAAAGTAGGCTTACCGAAGCCTATATGGTTAGATGCTGAGGAGTGGGATATGATCCATGATAAGCAATAATAAGCTCATGACCAATATCGACAGCAGCCAATTGCTACAACCACATGCCTAGATACGGTCAGGCCTTCACATATGGGTGGTGACGAATATGACTCTATGCATCACAAGTTTATAAGTATCATTCGGATTATTGAATTAATTTGTGTTCACATCATGTATGTTCATCTAATTTTGCATATTTGTTGCAGGAGTTTGCAGTGGATCATCCTCCCACACGAATTGAGGAGGCTTATGGATATCATCATGGATTGGTTGCACTGTTGGAGGACTTGGAGGGATGCACCACGGTCATTCTGTGGGAGCATCTACAATGAGGTGATGAGCTTATAAACTTGGTTTGATGTTTTTGTTGTTTTTTGTAAATATCATGTAAATTTGTCTCATTTCTTGAATGTTCTTTGTTACAGGACTACTGATATAGATGTTTTGATCCCTCTAAGCATGTGTATGGTAGTGGTGTGCCATAATTTTGCCCTTGGCTCATATATGGTAGTGGTGCACCAGAAATTTGTATTTGATTCCTATATGGTAGTGCTTTGCCACATTTTTATTTGGCTCATATATGGCAGTGGTTTGCCACACTCTTGTACATGCTCCATTTATGGAATATATAACTCTTTTGTACATGGTTCATGGTTCATTGTGCTCATCTCTTCTGTGTCCAGCATTGTTTTTCTTTAGCAAATCATGTTTTGGTTGTCATTAGAGTACACATTACATGTACTTGGTTTTTTGGGGTAGAGTGTATTGTCTTTTGCTACACAACATCATGGTAATGCTGTTGTAGCAAGAGACAACACACTCAGCCCAAACAAAAAATTGCAGATATGGCATTGGTATAGGTGCCAATATAAGATTCGGTATGCCCAACAGACTACCAACACTTATACCGATGCTTTTGCACAGGAGATTACCAACACTTATACCAACGCTTATATCGAGGCAGATACCAAGGCTTATACCAATGCATATGCCAAAGCTTACATCAACATGGGGCCAAAATCGCACCCATGCATTTGCCCCGATAGAAGCCTCCATATACCCCTGATATGTTGTAGTGTTCCACACAACAAGCGAGAACTTCTTATTCAAAATATTTTTAAATACTTCCTACCAATATTTGATATCTTTGTGATGTGAATACTTCCTCCTCCATAGTCTTGACTACTAGATTCTTAGGTCCATATGTTAGAATAGGCACAAGTCTTTTAGCCAATCTAGAACTACTTCTACATTGAATAGGTAAGCATCGAGAAGTTCATCTAACACTCCTTGTAGTTTTTCTCTAGTAGTCAATCGTAAAAGGTGATCAACCCAAAGGTGAGCCTTTCCTTTCTTTTATACCACTTTGAAATTATATTCCATAAGTAGGAGAAACCATCAGACTAACCTACCAATATTACAAGGCTTATTCACCAAGTAAAGTAATGCCTACTCTTCCATAAAGAACTTAAACTTATTTTCAAGAAAATAATATCTAAACATTTTGACTCCATATACCATACCTAAGGCCTATCTCTTAGTAGTATTGTAATTCCTTTCTTCCACATTTAATTGTCTACTCACATATGCTATTGGAAAGGGTTTATTCCAATAAGGTGTAGTCAAAATAGGGACTGAGCACAATTTTTGCTTCAGCCAATTTAAAAAAGTTTCACATTCCTCCTTCCTCTCGAAGTTAGTCAAGAGATTGTAGAATGGTTTAATGATAATAGCGTACATGTGGATAAACTATCGATAGTACCCACAATGTCCCATAAATGCCTGTACTTCTTTAACTATCCTAGGTCTTGGGAATTCTACTATTGCTCTTACTTTATCCACATATGTAGATATACTGTTCTTTGACATGATGTAGCCTAAAATTTTACCTTGTCTAACCATGAAGATACATTTCTCTTGGTTCTCACAAACTTGATATTCTTTGCATTTATGGAAGATTCGCCTCAGTTTTGGGATGCATTTTTGTCTTATGTGGGAATGGACACACAAACTCATCCACATAGACCTCTATATTCTTTCTCAAAAAGCTTTTGAATACATGATATGTTACTTGTTGAAAGGTAGTATGTGCATTTGTGAGACCAAATGGAATCATTTGGAATGCAAAGATACCCCACACAAAGGTGAAAGCCATTTTACGTTATTCTTCAAGGGCAATGGATACTTGATTGTAGCCCAAAACGCCATGAAGGAATCTGTAGAATTCCTTGCTTGCTACTCATTCCAGCAAGTGCTCAGTGATTGGCAAGTCATATCTATCTCATATGGTAGTAGCATTACTTTCTTCAGGTTAATGCACACTCTCAATTTCCCATTCTTTTTTCGGACTACAACAATGGGGGATACCCATTTTGTATGCTTTATTTCATAAATGAACCTTGCTTCAATCAACAAATCAATTTCTTCTTTTGTTTTAGTTGCATAGTTGTCATTGTACATGTAAGGCTTTTGTTTAATTCGCTTGGCGTCTAGAGTCATGGGAATCCTATTAGAACAAATATCTTGATCCACACCTTTTATGTCCTTGTAGCTCCAAGCCATCACATCTCTATACTCTCTTAGTAATGTTATTAACTCTTGTTCTTCATTTTCACTTAAATCATGTCTTATATACGTGCATCTTTCTTCTCCTTCTTCAAACGTGACCACAATCTTCTAATTGTGTTGTTTGATATCATAATCTTCTCCTATGAGTACTTCTCTTAGAGGCATTTTTATCATGATTTTTCTATCCTTGAATTCAAATTTCTTGATAATTTCTAGCACTTCAAATAGTGATTCTCGATCCTCTTCTTGTATGGGATGCTTTCTTCTCTCCTTCTCCTTCTCAAGATTAGTTTCTATTGGTCTATTGATCATGTCCTCTTGATTACTCTCAACTTGATCATGAGATTTGGCTTCCACCAAGTATAGACGTTTGAATTTAGAAGAGCAAACGAGCTCTATGAGGATGGATTCTAAGTCCTCATCACTTACTCTTGTTGTCTCCTATGTCACATCAGTGCATTGATCTAAGACAGGCTCAACCACAAGAGGTTCTACAATGAACATTGAGATATCATAACCCTTCTCATCACAATAGGGTGTCCATTGTTCCCAATTCACTCCTATGTCCATGGTGGAAAATATCTCTGCCCAACCATGAGGTTTTCATCTAGAAATATCATATATGCATAAGTTGGGTCTTGGAGGGATCTAGGGTGTTGCATAGCACCTAAGTTTCTGGCTTCTAGCCTCTTCTCCTTAACCATTGCAACTTTGCACATCCATATTGGGTGTCCTCATGCAACCATGAAGGGTTTGATCCTATGGATTGCACTAACTTCATCTGCTCGGGCATTATATGGATGACATTCCATTGTAATGGAGGTAAATCTCAATGGGAATATTCCTTGAGGTTGACTTTGGTGATGATGATTAAGTGCTCTGGATACAAGGAATTGGTTCGCTAATCCTACACTATTTGGAATTGTCTCATGAATAGTCTTTCAAAAATCATCTCATAGACGTGGTTCCTTCCAAACTCACAAATGGAAAAGGTGTGCTCAAACTCTAAACCAAAAGTGGTGAGAGTAGTTCCTTCTAGAAAACCCAAAAACTTTTGTGTATGACCATCCACACTCTTGTGGGTCTCAAACCCTCCTTGCCCCATGGATTCCGTAAGGAAGTAGTGACAATGGAAACTCCTACTCCTGAATCTAAAATTGTCTTGGTGGTATAGCCTAGGTATGATATGGGTAGATAGGTATTCCCCTCTTCTCCTTTGCTCACCTCTTCTATCTTATCTATGGGTATTTTGAGCACCTTTCTTTGCGATCCTTTAGAAGATAAGACTTAGAAACTTCTAGCATGCACATGCTTCCATAGCTTAGGTATGACTTTCAGAAAAGCTTCTAAAGTGAGATGATACTATAGTTTAGTGTTCTTTACTACATCCATATTCCTAGGAAGAATTGAATCATAGTTTCTTATTAAGATGGTGGGAGATTTCTTATCAAGATGCTGGGAGATCTCATTTGACTCCACCTCTTCTTGCTCTCCATATATAGAAGGGATGTCTTGAGGAAAATTATCATGAAGATAATTTATCTACTAAATTGGTGGTGGAGTTCCTTGTTCTAATCTTCATTTCTCTTCTTGAATATCTCTCAAGAATCCTTTTGAATACTTGTGAATGGAGGAAGAAATTCCATTTTTTGTAGAATTAGGAACTTGAGATATTATAGGTGGGAATTCTCCTGGTGTGCTCCTTAAGGACCGAGCATATTTGGGTGCTAAATAATCTGACTTCAGCACCATTTGTTCTAATCTCTCTAGAAACCCTTGGAAGTGCACCTCTCTCTTAAGTAGGTTACCCAAGCTAATGTATTGGTTTGCTTCAAACATATCCTAGGTTAGTTCAGCCATTTTCATGCAAAGCTTCCTTCTTTCTTTTTCTAGGTCTGCTCTTGGATAACTCTTGTCCAATTCTATGGTGTTGGGTCCTTCTCTCAATCTAGCTTGATAGGCTCTAAACATCATATCTAAGTCCCCTTGAATAGGTTGTGCTAAAAATAATCATGGCTTTGGCAATGAGAGAGTTTTTTATGCTTCTTGTGAGGTTAAATCTTGGATTTTTACCTGTGTCTCTTTCAAACTCCCTACAAAGTTCAAATAATTTCCTATTCTAGTTTCTCTTACCTCTCTCTCATCAATCTTTCCAAGTTTTGGTGTTCTTTCTACTCCACTCTCTGTTGTCACTATGTTTCAAGGGGTTTTCTTCATCTACCTATTGGGTTTGTTGTAAAGCTTGGGCTCTAGTTACTACCTCAATATGCACAAAGGTAGGTGAAGATACATTTGATGTGTGCACAATGCCTATCACATAAATAGGAGTTACTTGGAGGCATTGGCTAGGTTTTTGGAACACTCTTGTATGACATGCTTTTTTCCACATTCAATGCATTATCCTTCAATGTTGAAATAGTGTGGATGTCCTACAAGTGGGGGATGAAGGCACTCTCTTATGAAGTGATCTCCCTAACATCTAAAACAAGGTCCTCTAGGGGCCTCTAATCTCATTGTTCTCATTTTGGGTCTTGGATTGGGATTACTATACATCACATTAGCATATTTTAATTCTGAGTTAGGTTCCACAAGTGCTTCATAGAGGTAGGCTTCATTGTGTTCTTGGGACTCTATGTAGTATGCTGGTGGACTATCTCCTTGCATAGAAGCAAAGCTTTGAGCATCGGTATCATTTTGAGTGATCAGTCAGGATGTTGGTAAAAATGCCCTATCTAGCTTATCCTCTATTGATGCATATTTCAATGATATTACATTGGCAGAGGGTCGTGGTTATTTTCCTAACATTGGTAGGGGTCTAGGTTGTGCATGTTATGATGGCTGAAGGTTCTAAGGGCTCCCATAATAAAGTTGCTCTTGGTATTGGTGTTGATATCTACCTAGCTTCAGATAAGGCTGCTAGCAGTTTTGCCTAATTGCCTACTTGTTATATGGTCTCTATTGAGTTGTATGGTTTGTGTACTTCCTCTCAATTGAGCAATAGCAGGCAGTCAAGTTTCCTGAGTTCCGATGCATCAATGGACATGTTAGAGCAATTGGAAAAGCCTTAACATTTGGCTTCACTTGAAGAATCACATGAAGAAATGTGATGAGTCACATGAACCATTACTTGTAATTGTGTGATCATTTACCATCTGTAAATGGTCAACTCATTAAGGAATCTTGTAATGCCACTAAAATCCTAGAGTTAGGAGAATAATATGTTACGAGTTCTCATGAGAGAATGTATCCTCATTCCTCTACTTTTAGATGGAGCCAAAACTTGAATTCGAATTCAATTTGGAATGGAGAGATCCTTATAAAAGGACTTGTAAAGCGTGTGGCCCATGGGGTCTCTTTTGAAGCTATTCCACCTATCACTTATTGAGGTTGAGTAGCTAAGTTCATAGAATAATCATATCACTATCATTGGACATCATCTCTATGCCAATGATCAGGTATATCATTGTTCTATAATACATTCATATCATTGATTATATCTGCCTACCTCTCTATCATAACCACTCAGAATAGTGTACTTTGAATGCTCATATATCACTCATTTATCCATCATTTTTCAACTTCTATAGCTTGCTGGAACCAGTTGAAAGTCTACTAGAGGAGTTCAAAATTTGAAAACGTTTGATTTAGCAGATTGGGAGAAAACCGCATCAAAGTGCTCACTGGTCATTCTCTGTGTAGCTCCTATAAAATCGGGGGTAAGCTTCCACATGCTAAGTTGATTGCTCAGTGTATGATTTATCATTTTAAGTGAATCCACTTGGAATCATTAGCTCTCCAAGCTAATTAAATACCTTCCAAAGGAATTTTCCATACTAGTGTATTGTAAGCACTGAGAAAAATATCCAGCAAGTGTCAAGACAAAAAAAAAGACGTTTTTTGGTCATAAGCTAGTTGCAAAGTTATCTATTTTGATTCAATTGTTTGAAGCATCATCTCCAAAGTACATAGTCACTTATTTAGTGTCATTAGCAAGGTAGAGGGGGCTACAATACAACTCTAAAGTAAAAGAGGGGAGGTACAAAGCAGGGATTAGCTATACCAACTCATTCTCTGGTAGAAGGCCATCACTTGATCATTGCAAAATCTTTGTATGTGTTGCTTATGTGCATGTTCCATCTCAAATGAGAGGTAAGCTAGACCCTAAGGCAGAGAAGTGTACCTTCATAGGGTATGATCTAAGTCATAACGGATACATGTTTTATAATCCATCCAACAAGGGCTTTATGGTAAGTAGAGATGTTTTGTTTGATGAGAATGAATCTTGGTTTGAAAGTGAATGCAAGAAGGTCAAGTTGCCATATGACTTGGAAGAGGAGTTTCCAAGCCTCACGGGATCCAAGCCAAATTGAAGACATCAAATCAGATGATGAGGACATCATCAACTGAGAAGAATTCAAGGCATGGAAATCAAAGGGCAAGGTGTTGGAGCAAGTCTATGACAAGCCTAAGTATTGGCTTGAGTCCCACAAAGTCATAGAAGAAGCTTTAAAATGAAGACTATGTAAAGTTCACTTGCGAACTACCTCTTGTAACTTTTGAAGACTTTACTTAATGTAAAAGTGAAAGAATCTCAAGTGGTTGAGTCCACTTGATCAAAAAGGGAAAGAGGAGCCACGAATTCGTGATTTGTGCTAGATAGAGAATCAAATCAATCACAAATTGATTGGAGAGCGGTTGAGGGAAGTTAGCCTCCCAAGCAATATACTTTCATTTTCATGATCATTTGAGTTCATATTTCCATGTTCTTGTGAAGTGTACTACTCACTGCCATATCTCTCAGTTTTCTCAGTCAGATTGCAGAGATGGTTTCTCTGCGCTTGGTGCATCATTTTCAGTGATTTAACTTGGTAAAGTTAGCTCTATAAGTCTAGTATATGCTCATCAATTTTCATTTCATTTGGGTATTGCAATCTTCAGTTATGTTCAGTTGAAGTCAACCCTATCTGTCATTTTCACTTCTCTGTGAGGTACCCAAATTTTTTACTCATCTTCTCAGAGCTGTTTCTCACTGTGTACTTACCCAAATTCAATGATTTAAAGCTTTTTGGATTCAGCTTACTGTCTAGTATAAGCATACAAATTTTCATAATCATTGAATTCTTCAATCTGGAGTTATGTTCATTTTTTTGCTCATTGATCTCAAACTATAGCAGCCCGTGAAAATCGGGATGATGTCATCAGTTGCTAAACATCATTCTCAGTGTGTGGTTCATTATTTTTTATGAGATTACTCTTGAAAGTTAGCTCTTTAAGTTAACTAGACTTCCCCAAGAGGAATCAAGCTAATTGCTGCTGTGCTTAGAGAATTATGCAAAACACTGGACAGGTGTATGAACCAAAAATAGCAAGTTCTTCACCTCTGAGCTAACTCCAACTTATGTGTTTTGATCTATCTTTTTGTGAGCGATCTTCCAAGGTACATAGGGTGTCTAATACATCCATGGAATATGGATGTATTAGACACCCAAAAATAGCAAGTTCTTCACCTCTGAGCTAACTCCAACTTATGTGTTTTGATCTATCTTTTTGTGAGTGATCTTCCAAGGTACATAGGGTGTCTAATACATCCATAGGGTGTCTAGGAATTGGAATATGTATCAATTGGATGTGAAAAATGCTTTTCTCAATGGTTTAATTTCAGAGGAGGTTTACATGGCTCATCCTACTGCCTATGAAGAACCAAGCAAGGTAAATTATGTGTGCACATTGAACAAAGCTCTTTATGGTTTGAAGCAAGCATCTAGGGCATGGAATCATAGGTTGACTACCTATCTTCAAGATCAAGGATTTATCATGAGCAAGGTAGATTCTTCTCTGTTTGTCAAAAGAATAACCTCAGAATTGATATATTTATGTGTGTATGTTGATGACATCATACTTACAGGTAGTGATGCCAATGGCATCAAACATATCAAGAACCAGATGATGCAAGAGTTCAAAATCACTGATCTGGGGTTTCTAAAGTATTTTCTTGGACTTGAATTGGTCTACACAAATTCTGGAATATACATTACTCAAAGGAAGTATGTGCAGGACATGTTGAAGAAGTTACACTTGGAGAATGCCAAGATAAGTATCACCCCTATGGAGGTAAATCATAAATTGCGTGCTCATGAAGGTGATTTACTTGAAGACATTGTAGGATATCAATGCATAGTTGGAAGTCTAAACTATGCAATCTTGACAAGGATTGATATAGCATATGGAGTAAGTGTTTTAAGCCAATTCATGCACAAACCTAGAGCGCGTCACTTGGAAGCTGCAAAAAGGATTTTGAAGTATCTCAAGGGTACTCAAAATCAAGGTTTATACTTTCCATATACCTCAGATTTAGACACCAAGCTATACTCAGATGCAAATTGGGCAGGTTGTAAAGATGACAGGAGGAGTACCTCCGGTTATCTTTCTTTTGTAGGTGATAAGCCCATTTCATGGTCTTCCAAGAAGCAACCTATTGTTGCTTTATCCTCAACAGAGGCTGAATACAAGGGATTAGCCAATGCTATACAAGAAGCCATATGCATTAGATTGCTCTACTCAGATTTGGGACTTCACACTTAGTCACCTATGATCTTTGGTGAACACAAGTTCTTTGCATCTTGAAGCCAATCCTATCTATCATGCAAGAACGAAGCATATAGAAGTACACTATCACTGTGAGAGAGAAGGTATTGAGCAAGGAAATTCAATTGGCATATGTATCCACAACTATGAAATGTGCAGACTTGTTAACCAAAGCACTTGATGGTACTAAACTTTGCAGGTTTAAATCTATGATTGGATTGCAAGACATTCAAGAGGAATCATGAAGAAGATCAAGCCAAGATGTTTGGCTTGAGGGGGAGCTGTTGGAGCAATTGGACACGCCTTCACATTTGGCTTCACTTGAAGAATCACATGAAGAAACATGTGATGAGTCACATGAACCATTGCTTGTAATTGTGTGATCATTTACCTTTTATAAATGGTTAACTCATTATGGAATCTTGTAATGCCACTAAACTCGTGGAGTTAGTAGAATAATATGTTACAATTTCTCATGAGAGAATATCTCCTCATCTAGAGGAACACTTTTAGATGGAGCCAAAACTTGAATTCAAATCCAAATTTGAATGGAGAGATCTGTTGATGTATGAAACACCACAAGAAATGAATTAAGGTGACACTAGAACACCTCTATGGTCACCATTAACTCATTGCCACTCCAAACTTTGAGAAATGATAGCCTAAAGTGAGAACTTTGCTTCTACAGAAATTCTTAGTCACTGAAATGACATACCTTCAGTATTTTGCTAATTTCTCCTAGCTCAAGTATTATTTCTTGATGAAACTTTATAGGCTGAAACTAGAAGAGTAGAGCTTTCCAACAAGCTATCATATGCATCAAACGGAGCTCTAGAACTCAAGTTATGGCCCTCACAAGATGACCATGTATGACCTTCCAAAACTGGAAAACTTGCCTGTTTTAGTAAGAGCGCCTGTTTAAAATTAGAATTCGATGCCTAGCATCGACTTGCAACGAGAATTCGATGCCGGGCATTGACTTGGGATGTTTTTGGCCACTTTTCAGCAGGGATTCGATGTCGGGCATCGAATTCCCGCATAAAGTCTTGATCTTTTGGACACCAAAAATATAGGTGATTTCATGCACACTTAGAATATGACTTATCAACTGGAATTCGATGCCAGGCATCGAGTTGCTCCAACAACATCATGTTTTTCAAACACTTCAGTACTGAATGAAAAATATAAATGAAAATATGACTTATCAGCAGAGATTCGATGCCAGGCATCGAGTTGCTTGAAAACTTGATCTTTTTAACTCATCACACAGTAGGTAATTATGGAGATGATGGAGAGAGGCTCATACACAGAACTTTACTCAGTTCTTCTCATAACTATAAAAACTCAGAAGTTTTACAGATGCTTTCTCACTCAGAGAAGCCCGACTATACTCAGTCATACAAAAATGAGTTCTTCTCACTTTCTCATTGTCTTCCTCCTTCTTCTTCTCTCTTCTCTCTCTCCGCGTCAGTTGATACAAACTAACTTATATAGATTTTCTCATTTCCGTAACTTTTGAAAAGCTTCTAGAACTAAAGTGAACTAACTTTACAAGTATAATACATTTGTGAATTTGTCCCTTCACATAGGCATGGGGTTTTCTTCCTAAGATTTGACCTTCAAATATATGTCCAGTTAGTGATTGTTTCTCCAACAGCTCCCCCTCAATCACTAATTGACATTCCCTGTTTCTTCATATCATCTTCTTTTCTTTTACTCCTGCCATGCTTTTGAATCTGCTGGTCTTCACACCATCCAAGCTCTTTGTCATTATGTCTGCTAATTGATCTTTAGTAGAAATGTATTCCACTTCAATCTCCTTTTCCATTACCTTTTCTCTGAGAAAATGATACTGTATCTCTATGTGCTTTGTTCTTGCATGAAATACTGGATTTGCTGCAAGATAAAGTGAACTCATATTATCTCCATGTATTGTAGGTGTACCTTGATCAATGCCTAAGCTCTTGAACAATGTCTGCATCCATATGACTTCCTTAGCTGCTTCCACAAGTCCTTTGTACTCTGCTTCAGTTGATGATAATGCTATTGTATGTTGTTTCTTGGAACACCAACTTACAAGCTTATCACCAATGTATATCATGTAACCATGAGTTGATCTCCTGTCATCTTGATTACCTGCCCAGTCTGAGTCACTGTAGGCTCTCAACTTCAAATCTGATGTAAAAGGATAATATAATCCTTCCTTTATAGTTCCTTTGATATATCTGAGAACTCTTTGACCTGCAATCCAATGTGGGTCCTTTGGACAATGCATGAATTGTGACAAAACTCCCACTGCATAACTAAGATCAGGTCTTGTTAGTGTAGCATAAATCAAACTACCCACAAGAGATTGATACTTCCTCATATCTTTGTAGTCTGCACCATCATATTTACTGAGCTTGTGATTAACTTCAAGTGGAGTTGAAGCTTCTCTGCAATTTTCCATATCAAACTTCTTCAACAAGTTCAGAAGATACCTTTCTTGTGACACATATATGCCATGATCTGTATAAGTAACTTCCATTCCAAGAAAGTATGATAACTTTCCTAGGTCACTGATCTTAAACTCTTTCTCAAGTAATCTCTTTACCTCCTTGATTCCTTCATCTGAAGTACCTGTGATTATAATGTCATCTACATAAATACAAATGTAGATTGTACCTTCCTCTGTTCTTTTGATAAGTAGACTTGAATCTGCTTTTGAACTTTGATATCCAAGATCATTGAGATACTTCACCAGTCTATAGTTCCAAGCTCTTGGAGCTTGCTTCAATCCATACAATGCTCTTCTCAACCTGCAAACAAAATTTGGATACCTGGAATCTATAAACCCTTGAGGTTGTTCCATGTATACCTCATCTGATATGTATCCATTCAAGAATGCATTTTTTATATCCAATTGACTTAGGGTCCATCCTTTTGAAGCTGCAATAGCAATGATTGTCCTTATAGTTGACATCTTAGCTACAGGACTGAATGTCTCATCATAATCTATGCCATAGGTCTGGGCATAGCCTTTCACCACCAATCTAGCTTTGTATCTGGCTATACTTCCATCTGCAAGCTTCTTCACTTTATAAACCCATTTATTTCCAATTACTTTCTTACCATTTGGTTTAGGAACAAGTTCCCATGTCTTGTTCTCCTCCAGTGCATTGAACTCTTCCTTCATTGCTTCTTCCCATTGCTTTTTACCTTTAGCTTCATCATAGTTCTGAGGTTCTTCATCATCTTTGACCATATATGCATAGTTCTTCTGAGTTATGTAAGAAGTATCATAAGAATACCTTTCTGGTTGTCTCCTTGTCCTGCTTGACCTTCTTGGTTCAGATTCTTCATAAGTTTCTGGATACACCTCTTCATCAAATATAGGAGCTTCTTCATTCATTCTTGTTAATCCACTTCTGGATGTACTTGCTTGCATATAGTCTTCATCTCTATTCACCTGCACAATTGATTTTCCTTTCTCACATCTTCTTACCTCTTCTTCAAATTCTTCAGTTGTATGACTTTGATCTGCATACCAACTTTTCTGTTCATCAAATGTAACATCTCTAGAAACAATAAATTGTTTGGTTAGAGGATTCCACAATCTGTAACCCATCTGCTTTTCATCATAACCAATGAACACATATTTTTCTGCCTTTGGTTCAAGTTTATGCCTAAGTTGTGATGGCACATAAGCATATGCAATTGATCCAAACACTCTACAATGATCTAGTGTTGGTTTCTTACCCCACCAAGCTTCATATGGAGTCATTCCATTCAGAGCTGCACATGGTAATCTATTCACAAGATATGTTGCTGTATTTACAGCCTCAGCCCAAAGATAATTTGGACAGTTCTTCTCCTTTAGCATAGCTCTAGCAAACTCAACCAAAGTCCTGTTCCTTCTTTCTGCTACACCATTTTGTTGTGGTGTATACCTGCAAGTTATTTCTCTCTTAATACCTGCATTCCAAAGATAATCATTGAACTCTTGGGAGAAATATTCTCCCCCTCCATCAGACCTCAGTCTTTTAAGCTTTTGACCTGTTACTCTCTCTGCATATGCATGAAAATGCTTGAAAGCTCCAAACACTTCTGATCTTTCCTTCAAAACATATAATGTTATCCATCTTGTAGCATCATCAATGAAAAGAACATAGTACCTTGAGCCACTGATAGATCCTTCTTTTGTTGGTCCCCATACATCTGTATGAATGAGCTCTAGTAATCCATCATGTTTGAATCCTTTCTTCTGAAATGGTAACCTGTGTGCTTTACCCATTTGACATGCTTCACATTTATAAACCATATGTTGACTTTGCACATTTGGTAATCCTAGTACAGACTGATTAGCAACCATAGCTTTAATTCCTCTTTCATTGAAATGACCTAATCTCTTATGCCAGAGATCAAGTTCTGTAATCACTGCTTCACCATGTGTGAGCAAAGCTTGACCAATGTTTCCTTGCACTCTTAAAGTAAAGAGTCTACCTTCTTTCTTACCAGAGACAATCTGATTATATCCATTCTCTGGATCTTCCACAAATACTCCTTCATTTGTAAACCTGACTTGAAAACCTTTTTCAACTATCTGTCCCACACTAATCAAGTTTTTAGGTATTGTAGGAACATACAAAACATTGGTTAGCAAATCTGCTCCACTCTTGCATTTCACTTTTCCAATTGAATGTACACTATGTCTTGTATTATCACCAGTTTGAACTGTGTGACTAGAAATGCCTTTTTCCAAATCTGACATCAATTCTATGTTTCCTGACAAATGATTAGAACATCCAGAGTCAATGTAAAATACCTTTAGATCTTCTTTGTCTGATGTGCTGATTGAATTCATCATCAATGATGTATGACTTTCATTCTGTGTGTCATTTGCATAGTTTTGATTCTGGTTTGATCCTTGTTGGTTGTGCCAACAGTCATGAGCCAAATGATTACTCAATCCACAGATCCAGCAAGCCTTTTTGTTTTTATTTTGATTACCTCTTCCTCTTCCAAAACCTCTTGCTCTTCCTCTACCAGTGCCTTTACCTCTTGCATAATAAGCTTGAGAATCAGACTCCTCTTCATCCTTTGCTTTACCTTTATCTCCTTTCTTCTTATTCTTCATGTACATTGCAGAACTTTGACCTTTATCTCCATCTCCCTTCAAGTCTTGCTCATATGTGAGCATCAAACCAAGCAACTGGTTCAAATCTGGAACATAATGATTTAATGAAAGTTCTGTTGATAAGACAAAAGGTTTCCACCTTTCATCCCCTCTCAAGCCTGCAAGTAGTTGAGCAATCAATCTGTGATCTTCAACATCTTCATCTATGGATCCAAGACTATCTGCTAGATCCTTCATCTTAGTGACATACTCACTAATGGTTTGACTTGGCTTCTTCTTGAATGTTGTAAACTCTGACCATAGACTTGCTTTCCGTGCTTTAGTAGTACTTTGGAAATGATACTCCAATGCATTCCATATATCTTCAGATGATTCCAATCCTCTGATGTGTGGTAGCAAATGATCAGAGATTGTATTGTAGATGTAGGCTTTTGCACTTGCATCCTTCTTCTGCCAATGCTTTAAAGCATCAAGTTCCTCTTTCTTTGGTCGGCTTTCATCTTCAGATACTGGCTTCTCTTCTTCACCTGTTACATATACCATGAGATCCTTACTCATAAGTAAGGCTTCCATTCTCATTACCCATGCGGGGTAATTATCTCTGTCCAGTTTGTCAATGGAAATATGATCTGCCATAGTTCTTTCCTTCTGCTGCAACCTGTGACCTTAAAGGATAAAGGATAATACCTTTTGAAGTTCTTTGTGTATGAGGATACTTTTGAAGTAACCTTTTGATGCCTTGTGTCTTCAAATGCTTCACCTTTCAAACTTTACTGGAAAACTTTACAAAACTTCTCGTACCTTTGTCGTCTTCTGCTCTCGAGAATCTTTCTGCTCTGATACCACTTGTTGATGTATGAAACACCACAAGAAATGAATTAAGGTGACACTAGAACACCTCTATGGTCACCATTAACTCATTGCCACTCCAAACTTTGAGAAATGATAGCCTAAAGTGAGAACTTTGCTTCTACAGAAATTCCTAGTCACTGAAATGACATACCTTCAGTATTTTGCTAATTTCTCCTAGCTCAAGTATTATTTCTTGATGAAACTTTATAGGCTGAAACTAGAAGAGTAGAGCTTTCCAACAAGCTATCATATGCATCAAACGGAGCTCTAGAACTCAAGTTATGGCCCTCACAAGATGACCATGTATGACCTTCCAAAACTGGAAAACTTGCCTGTTTTAGTAAGAGCGCCTGTTTAAAATTAGAATTCGATGCTTAGCATCGACTTGCAACGAGAATTCGATGCCGGGCATCGACTTGGGATGTTTTTGGCCACTTTTCAGCAGGGATTCGATGCCGGGCATCGAATTCCCGCATAAAGTCTTGATCTTTTGGACACCAAAAATATAGGTGATTTCATGCACACTTAGAATATGACTTATCAACTGGAATTCGATGCCAGGCATCGAGTTGCTCCAACAACATCATGTTTTTCAAACACTTCAGTACTGAATGAAAAATATAAATGAAAATATGACTTATCAGCAGAGATTCGATGCCAGGCATCGAGTTGCTTGAAAACTTGATCTTTTTAACTCATCACACAGTAGGTAATTATGGAGATGATGGAGAGAGGCTCATACACAGAACTTTACTCAGTTCTTCTCATAACTATAAAAACTCAGAAGTTTTACAGATGCTTTCTCACTCAGAGAAGCCCGACTATACTCAGTCATACAAAAATGAGTTCTTCTCACTTTCTCATTGTCTTCCTCCTTCTTCTTCTCTCTTCTCTCTCTCCGCGTCAGTTGATACAAACTAACTTATATAGATTTTCTCATTTCCGTAACTTTTGAAAAGCTTCTAGAACTAAAGTGAACTAACTTTACAAGTATAATACATTTGTGAATTTGTCCCTTCACATAGGCATGGGGTTTTCTTCCTAAGATTTGACCTTCAAATATATGTCCAGTTAGTGATTGTTTCTCCAACAAGATCCTTATAAAAGGGCTTGTAAAACTCGCGGCCCATGGGATCTCTTTTGAAGTTATTCCACCTATCACTTATTGAGGTTGAGTAGCTCACTTTATAGACTACTCATATCACTATCATTGGGCATCATCTCTATGCCAATGATCATGTATATCATTGTTCTATAATACATTCATATCATTGATTATATCTGCCTACCTCTCTGTCATGACTACTCAGAACAGTGTACTTCCAATGCTCATATCTCAGTCATTTCTCCATCATTTTTCAAGTTCTATAGCTTCTTGAAACCTGCTCAAAGTTTAATACAAGCTGTCAAAATCTGAAGAAGTTTGATTCAGCAGAATTGGAGAGAAATACCTCAAAATGCTCATTGGTCATTCTCTGTGTAGCTCCTAAAAAATTGGGGGTAAGCTTCCACATGCTAAGTTGATTGCTCAGTGTATGCTTTATCATTTTAAGTGATTCTACTTGGAATTACTAGCTCTGTAAGCTAATTAGATACCTTCCAAAGGAAGTTTCCTAATTGCTACTGTACTGTAAGTACTGAGAAAAATATCCAGCAGGTGTCAAGAATAAATAGCAAGTTTTTTGGTCACAAGCTAGTTGCAAAGTTATCTGTTTTGATTCAATTGTTTGAAGCATCATCTCCAAAGTACATAGGCACTTATTTAGTGTCATTAGCAAGCTAAAGTGGCCTAAAACACAACTTTGAAGTAAAAGAGGGTAGGTACAAAGCAGGGATTAGGTGTACCAACTCATTCTCTTGTGGTATCCATCCATCTCTCCCAACAGGACACATATTGGCCATGTGATCCCCTACCAATTTATAGCAACACTTTGTAGAAATTGTTCGAGGAGTTTGCTTACTTGATACACCTAACTTTCAAGCCACTCATTTCATCAACTCTTTGATCGAGGTAGAGGGTTTGGATGTGAGTTTTGATGTACAATCTCAATCTTTGTAGATTCTAGAGAGCTCGAGCTCATCTCGCAAATTATCTTCTAGATCTATATAGATTCTCACTCATTGCTCTATGGCCTAGGTTTCGTTAGGGTAGACCTATGATCATAGACTTGCACTCTATAAGCCATCTAGAAACATAAAAACTTGTTTAGCTTAGGTAGGAGGATCTTGGATGGGGCATCTCTCAATGTATTTTCTAAAACTATGTCATGCTAACCTCACAATTTCTTGCATTGTCTGTTTAAAGTTGTGGATTAGTGACGAAATATTGTGTCGGATTCCGCTCTTAGAAAAAGTTTTAATGAAGACCTCTAGCAATTGATGAATGTCGCTAAAATATCCTTGATGCAAAGGTCGGAACAAAGATATGGTGCTATTCTTTAGGGTTAATCCATAGGCATTGTACTAAGTGAATAAATCCTCTACATGTTCAACCCTCAATACTTGCTTGAATTCTGCAACATGATCATAGGGGTCACCAGTACCATCGAACTAATTCTCCATGGATTTCACTAGTTGTGTGGATCTCAAAGTTCTTGGGTGCTCTCTTCATGTAGGCAGAGGAAAGTCATCCATGCCTCTTTGGGGCTATGTCCTCTAGGTCTTTCCCATTTATTTCTATTAGTGTCTAGTCCTTGTCTTTCTCTCCCTATGGTGTGCACAAAGCTCACTCCAGGTCACTCTATGGATCTCTCCTTCTAAGTTCTTAGGACATGTGAAGATCCTGCTCCCATCTATCTATGAGTATGAGTGGACTTATATGAAGGAAATATGGGTTCAACTTTCCATGTATAGGCTTGTCGGTTATGTTTAGTGACCAGGTACAACCACTCTAAAGTGTTATCCAATTAGATGACCTTACCTGGGATCTTTGGGCTTTGAGTTCATAGATAATGAATCCATTTATGCTATGGAGTTTATCAGGTCTAAACTTCCAAAAGGCTTCCTCATTCTCTTTGTTAATAAAATGTTATCTGCTCATATTATCATGAGGTACCTAATCATGTTTGATAATTCTTGATAAGACTGATTTACCTTGAGGGGTTCTAGGTTCCCATTCCTTGCTCTCATGATCTAGGTCGCCTATATCTGATTTAGGTAGAATGGATGCAAAATTCATCTTTTTTATCATGTAAGCTTGTTACTACGTACATGGTTCCTTTCTTATCTGTATATAGACCATTTTAGAACTCAGGCCACTCGATGCTCAATTTTGAAGGGCTCTTCTGGATTCCTAAGCTGAACTACAGACCTTTGTAGATTAGCCTTGTAGATGTGTGCTCCTAGTTGGTTGATCCTTATGTACTCTAGTTGGGTTGTATAGGGACCCTCTTGGGTTTGTAGATAGGCAAGTCCCATGTCACCTATGGGTTTGTTCATGCTAAATGACTATGATTCACTAGTGTTTGAGCTCACATTATAAGGGTAGTCATTCAACTATTGTGCCCATGATCTTGCCATGTGATTCACACTGGCCACTGATGATTTTACTCTCCATCAATCTAATTTTCTTATATGTCTTCCTGACCTCACGTTCATGAGTCTTCCTTCCCTTGCTTCCCCAATGTACACACACATTGCAATGTTCCTTCTCTTGATGTTTCTCTTGTCACAATTATGCTCGTCAGGAATAACTTCGTGTTTGATTGGTTCTCGTTGCATCAATTTAGGTTCATTCCTTTATTGTTATCATGATGGTGAGATATTAATGTGTTGTACTTGAATTCTTTAAATCTCTTGAACTTAAGTTCATAATGCCCCTATGCTTGAGTAATAGGGCTATGCGTTAGGCTAAACTTGAATCGACAGAGGGAATATAGAAACTTCCAACCTTAAGTACAACTCCTTGTATATCCCCATTTTTTTTAGAAAATCTTCGAAGCACTATTTCTTGCCTAGAATCTTTGTGATATCCATGACGCGATTTACACTAGAGGACTTGATAATACCCAAAAATATCTCAAAAATTTTGAAAATTTGATCCAAGGTTTCAAACCCTAAATTTTGCCGAAAATGGGGCCCTATTGCAATGGTTTTGGCGAGTCACAATGGGATGAGGCTATCACAACACGATGGGGTTATCGCGATGCTATGGGATTGTTGCGATGGGATGGAGCCATAATGATGGTCTAGGCCAATCACAATGAGATGGAGATGTCGCAATGGGATGGGTTCTCACAATGGGATGGGGCTATGCCAATCATGATGGGATAAAGGTGTCGAAATGGCATGGGGTCATCATGATGGTCTTGGCCAATCATGATGGGATGGGGATGCCATGATGGGATGGGGCTGTAGTGATGGGATGCGGCTATCACGATGGTCTTGGACAATTGGGATTGGATAAGTCTATTGCAATGGAATGGTCTATCATGATGGGATGGGGTTGTCACGATGGACTTGGCCAATAACGATGGGATGGAGGTGTCACAATATGATGGGGCTATGGTAATGGATGTTGGAGTTAGATGTCTGCAGAAGCACGAGAACAGCACAAGGAAGAAGAAGAAGCTTGGAGCACAACACACAATACTGAATGTATTACTAGAGAATGTACAAAGATAAGTACCCCATTAGGGCAATAGGCATATATAAAAGCCTGGGAAAAAAACCTCCTAAAGAGGGAAAAAAGTGCCCCGACGGTCCTAGTGTGTTCACACACATCACTTCCTAAATATATCAACAAATCCCCCCTGGGAGTGATGCGGTGAACAAGCAACTCGCACTCATGTATAAGGAAGTGCCAAGCTATGTGGAAATCACTCCACAAAAGGAAGTAAGCCCAAAGCTTTGCGGAAAGTTTCAAACTTCTCCCTAGTCAGAGCCTTTGTGAAAAGGTTTGCTATGTTCTCTTGCGTGGGCACATATGCCAAGCTGATCTCCCCAGCAGAGAACCTCTCCTTGACATAGTGATAATGCACCTCAATGTGCTTAGTGCGAGCATGGAACACAGGGTTCCTCGCAACTGCCAATGCGCTCTGACTGTCAGTGAAGATGGTGGTGGCAGAAGACTGGCCAACACCCAAATCAGCCATAAGGTGTCTGAGCCACACACACTCAACAGGTGCTGTGAAAGCTACCCTATACTCAGCCTCACAACTAGAAGTGGCCACAGTAGGCTGCTTCTTGCTCAACCAAGATATACATGAGCTACCAAGCATGAAGCAAAAACCACTGGTGGACACACAAGTGTCATAGAAACGAGCCGAATCTGAGTCAGAAAAAGCATACAAATCTGGCGGTAGTGATCCCCCTTGGGATAAAACAACCCAAGTAGCCGAGTACCACTCAAGTAGCAAAAGATGCACTTAACCGCCTTCCAATGCGTGACTCCTGGGAAATGCATAAACCTGCTCATCTGTGAGACAGCAAACTGAATATCTAGCCGAGTAATGCATGAATAAATCAAGCATCCAATAGCCTGCTGATGGAGAACATCATCAAATGCATCTCCAGCATCATGAAAACTCAATCGTAAACCTCTCTCCATAGGAGTGGCAACAGGCTTACAGTCTTCAAGGCCAAAACACTACAATAATGTGTCAATATATTTCTTTTGACACAAAGCCATTCCACCATCAACTTGCATAAACTGAATGCCCAAATAGTGATGCAAATGCCCCAAATCAGACATCTCAAATGAGGCATGCAAATCAGCCTTGAAATCAGCAATATGCTTCTCAATAGGACCAGTGAGCAGCATGTAGTCAACATAGACAACAATGATCAGAAGCACATCATTAGCACTCTTAACATATAAGGTGCTTTCAGTTGGACCGTTCTCAAAACCATGTGCAACTAGATAGGCATGCATCTTCTCATACCAAGCACGTGGTGCTGGCTTTAAACCATATAATGCCTTCTTTAACCTGCACACCTGGTTTTCATGCCCTTTATGTACGAAGCCACGGGGCTGAAAAACATACACTTCTTCATGCAAGTCACCATTTAGAAATGCTGTTTTAATGTTCAACTGATGTACATTCCAACCATGATGGGCAGCAAGTGCACAAATGCTCCGAATAGTAGTCATACGGCATGTAGGTGCAAAGGTCTCATCAAAATCAAAGCCTCTTTCCTGTGCACAACCCTTTGCAACAAGGCTAGCCTTATACCTGTCCACTGTACCATCAGGTTTACGCTTCAGTTTGTATACCCACTTAGTGCCAATGGCCTTCTTGCCAGGAGGCAAGTCACATAAAGACCAAGTTCCATTCTTCATTATAGCATCATATTCAGATTGCATAGCAGCCATCCAATTTTTTGAATTTTGTGCTTCATCAAACGAAACAGTCTCATTCTCATCACATAGACTAGATGCAGCCATAGCATAGCAATCTGATGCAAAAGAGGCACTATGAGAGCCTGAACGCGTACGATATGTCAGAATTGCATCTAATTTGCTGTCATGCAGAGTCTGCACCAGCCATTTTGGCATAGTTCTTGCCTGCTCAATATCAGCTCTCTCTTCAATAAGTGCATCATGTACATCTGCATCAGAAATAGAATTATCTGCATCATCACATGAAACCTGCAAAGGCTGAGAAGTTGCCTCATTAGGACCAACACTAGACTGTCCACCAGTAAAAAGAGGCATCAAAGTATCATACATGTCTTTGGAGCTAACAGATGTCTCCTTGGTACATGAAAGCAATGGCTAAATAGCATCTTCCACAAAAACAACATCACCGCTAACCAGAATGCATTTAGTCTGTGGATGATACAGGCGATAGCCTTTACTTTCAGAACTATACCCAACAAAAATACATTTTACTGCCTTATCATCTAATTTTATGTGATGTTGTTCAGGCACTAATGCATATGCCAAACAATCAAAAACACGTAGATGAGCAACAGATGGCTTGCGGTCATGCCAAGCCTCATATAGAGTGATAGACTACAGCGCTTTAGTGGGACACCTGTTAAGTACATATGCTGCACACATGAGAGCCTCAAGCCAGAAACTATGACTCTTGACCATACACCTGGCCATCTCCATGAGTGACCTGTTCTTCATTCAGCAACTCCATTCTGTTGAGGTGTATACGGCACTGTACACTGGTGTTTTATCCCACGTTCAACAAAAAATGCATTAAAATCAAAAGACATATATTCCCTCCCTCGATCAGAACGGAGGGTGCCCATTTTACGTGCTGACAGATTTTCAGCCAAAACCAAAAACTGTTTGAAGCACAAAAACACTTCGGACTTTGCCTTCAATGGATATACCCATGTATGCCTGGAAAAATCATGAATGAAAGTCACGAAGTAAAGATAGTTTCCAAAAGAAGGTGTCTGCATAGGACCACATACATCACTATGTACAAGCTGCAATTTCTACGTAGCCCGAACTGAACCATCTTTTGGAAAGGAGGAATGCTGCATTTTGCCCAAAATACAACCTTCACATACATGTTTTCCAGGTGCCTCAAGCTTGGGCAAAGAAGACACCATATCAGATTTCTGCAGGCGTAGCAAACTAGCAAAATTACTTATGAATTTCTATAATTCCTCTTAATAACTTTTGGCCTTGTCAACCGTGGTTGGTGTTCCAATTTCTTAAACTATCTTTCTTGTAAACCTCTCCTTTCCATTTATCTATTCCAATATGTTTTAAAACATGGACTAGACATGTTTTCTTTAGAAAGAAATAAAATCATATTTATCTCCTTCAATAGTCATCAATGATGGATCTCAACTTATAGATCTATGAAAATTACTTGCAGAATTGGTGTGTGTACCCTTTCTATCTAAACTTTCAATAGACTTGGTACTTTTCACCCTTTTTATAATCAAACATATAACTTTGGTCCACTTGATGATTTTATTTTCCCTTGACCTACTTAATTACTTTTCATGATGTCTTATGAATAGAAACGTCATGATTGTTTCCTAACTTGTTTTCCCTTTTTGAACTAAGTTTCTTGCTTGTAGACCTTGCCTTGTTGTATAATCACTTCCTACTAGAGACAACCTTTCCTTGTCTACTAAACGCAAACCTTGCCTTGATATTTAACCTTGTATCTCCCTACAAGGGATATTGACTATAGCCTTCCCTTGTTTGCTTCTTGCAAACCTTGCCTTTCTATGTGTCTTGGCAAGCCTCTCTTGAGTACTTGACCTATAGACTTGCCTTGTTTGCTCTCTACAAACCTTGCCTTTCTGTGTATCTTGGCCATCCTCTCTTGAGTACTTGGCCTATAGACTTGCCTTGTTTGTTGTCTACAAACCTTTACTTTTTGTGTATCTTGGCCATCCTCTCTTGCATACTTGGCCAACACACTTGCCTTGTTTGCTTAATGGAGATGTCCACCTAGGATCTCTATTCTCCATTCTTAAGTAAAGAGATAGATGAATTTATCCCATCTGCTTGTCCTACACTACTATGGAATTGTTGATATATTTAGGTAGTGATGTGTGTGAACACACTAGGACCCTTGTTTGCTCAATGAAGATGTCGACCTAAGATCTCTATTCTTCATTCTTAGTAGAGAGATAGATGAAACTATCCCATCTGCCTATCCTACACTATTATGGAATTGTTGATATATTTAGGTAGTGATGTGTGTGAACACACTAGGACTGCCAAAACCCTTTTTTCCCCCTTTAGGAGATTTTTTTTCCCTCAACTTGTATATATATACACCTATAAACCTAATGGGTCACTTATCTTTGTACATTCTAGTGGTAATACATTCAGTATTGTGTGTTGTGCTCCAAGCTTCTTCTTCTTCTTCTTCCTGGTCGAACTCCAATAATTGGTATCAAAGTAGGTTGTTGCTTTATCTAGGGCATCATTGACACCCCTCTAGTCACAATCTCAGAATCGCACCAAATTTGGTGAGCATATTCAAGGTGATTAGGAGATCAAAATGACTTCATTTTGCCGTGCCAAAATCATGATCTAAGCTTGTTGGAGACTCCAAAAGCACTATCACAATGCTTGTGCAAGCAATTTTGTCTTTTTGTGCCAAAGATATATAAAGGTTTTGGTTCGCAAGTACAAGCATCTCAAAGTGTGCTTTACATTTAGTAGAGCTCGACAACGTAGTTCTATTCAACTTTTTGAGATACAATCATTTTTTTGCATCAGGGTATTTTAGTTAGTGGCCATGGTTAAAAGTAGTGATGTACTCCATATGTTGGTAATCGTTGAGGATAAGCTGGAGGGTACCAATTATCCATTATGGGCTTATATGATGCATCATGTATTGTTTGCAAAAGGATTGTGGAATATTATGCAGGATGTTAAAAAACGTCCTATTACACCTACAAACACAGTTGCGGAAGGTGATGTAGGCAGGTTTGAAGATGATGATATTCTTCATGTTCCTATTCATGTTGTGGTTCCTACTACACCTACTGTAGAGAAACTTTGTTGGGATGGTAGAGATGCTCAAGCACATGCATTGATAGCTTTGTCTTTCAAATGTGTCATTATTCCTGACATTCGCTCTTGCAGAACAACTAAGGATGCTTGGGATACACTTACCACTTTATACCAAGAAAGGAATGAGGCTCCTGTTGCTTAGCTCCGAAAAGACTTGGAGAGTGAGCACATGAATGAAATAGCTTCCATGGACAATTTTTTGACAAAGATCAAAGATTTGAAATAACAATTGATTTTTGATGATGAAATCTTGCTTGACAGTTCATTTATGCAAACTATTCTGAATGGTCTTCCCAATTCATATCAGACTTTTGCTTCTACTCTTCTTTTGATGATGAAAGGCAATCCAAATGGCTTAACATTTGAGGAGTTAGTCTCTATTCTATTGTAAGAAGATCAGTCTAGGCAGAGGTCCATTATCTATGTTGTAGATGAAGCTTTCCTAGCTAGTCTGAAGGACAAAGGTAGATGGAGCTCTTCTACTAGAAAGCAAAAATCTACTAATTCTGCACAATCAAAGAAGGATGATAGAGCAAATGATCATGTCATAAAGAGTTGTCCAGAAATGGCTTCTAAAGAGGTAAGGAAGAAAGAGGCTAGAATGGTTGTTGTAGAGGCCTCTACACCCAAAATACTATAAAGCAAATGATCATGTCATAAAGAGTTGTCCAAAATGGCTTCTAAAGAGGCAAGGAAGAAAGAGGTTGGAATGGTTGTTGTAGAGGCCTCTATACCCAAAATAGATTTCGGTAATCTTGTGGAGAATGAAGAATGGGCATTTACTACTGTTTGTAGTTTTGACCCATCTTCACATGAACAGTGTATGTCTAGAGTAGACTCAGATGTTTTGTACTTTGATAGTGGGACAACCAGACATATTACCTCACAACACAGTTCCTCACTTCATTTGAGCATCCCCATATTACATGGAATACTGTCACATGCACCAACAACTCCTCTTATCTTGTTATGGGAGTCAGTACGATCATTTTGACTACTACTGATGGTAGTTCTTTTACATTGTCAGATGCTTTATTTGGGCCAAGGATCAAGAAGAATTTGTTATCAATTTCAGCTTTAGCCAAGATTGGATTTGTTGCGATATACAATTCATGATCTTTCAAATGGTGATGTCATTATTGCTTTTGGCATTTTATGTCATGGGCTGTATGAGATCATAGACTATGAAAAATCTATGAATGATAGCATGTCCAGTACATGATTCTGAGGCTTTGTTAGATGCAAAGCTTTCGCATGCACACTTTTGCATGCATGCTTTGGCATGCACGCTTTGGTCATCTGAATTTTGCTAGTTTGCTATGCCTACAAAAATAAGAAATGGTGTCCTCTTTGCCCAAAATTGAGGCATCAGGTAAACATGTATGCGACGCCTATATTTTGGGAAAAACATAGCATTTCTCCTTCCCAAAATATGGTTCAGTTCGAGCTACTTAGAAATTGGGGCTTGTTCATAGTGATGTCTTTGGTCCTATGCAGACAGCCTCCTTTGGGAACTATCTTTACCTCATGAATTTCATTGATGATTTTTCTAGGCATGCATGGGTATATCCAGTTGAAAGAAAAGTCCAAAGTGTTTGTGTGTTTCAAACAGTTTTTGGTTTTGGTTGAAAATATGTTAGCATGTAAGATGGGCACCCTCCGTTCTAATTGGGGGGGGATATAAGTCTTCTGACTTCAATGCATTTCTTGTTGAACCTCAGATAAAACATCAATGTGCAGTGCCATATACACCTAAAGAGAATGGATTTGTTGAATGGAAGAATAGGTCATGCATGGCAATGGCAAGGTGTATGGTCAAGAGTCAGGCTTTACCACATAGTTTCTGGCTTAAGGCTATCATGTGTGTAGCATATGTACTTAACATCATACATACACACATGCATTCGTACATACACATGCATATGTATACATACATACACACATGCACATGTATACATACATACACACAAGTACATACACACACATATGAATAAACACATACACATATACACACACATAGAGATACTTACACATACATTCACACACATAGACACATAGACACACACACATACACTCACATGCATGCATACACTTACATGCATACATACACATACACACATACACATATAGATGATTACACATACATAAACACACATAGAAACACGCATACACATGCACATATAGATACTTACACATACATGCACACACATAGACACACATATACATATACACATACACACACATACACACACATACACACACATACACACACATAGACACAGACACATACACTCACATGTGTGCATACACTCATATGCATACATACACACACATACATACACACATGTACATACACACACATGCATATAATACACAAATACACACACTATACATACATATGCATACACACACGTACGCACAAGTATACATACACACACATATGCATACACCCATATATACATGCATACACACAAAGACATACACATACATATACACACACATATAGACACATACATACACACACATACACACACATACACATGCATAGACACAAACGTACACACATATATACATATAGAAACACACATACACACACTATACATACATATGCATACACACACATACACATATATACATGCACATACATACATGTATACACACACATACACATGTATACACATGTATATATACACACACATACATAGATGGTACATGCATATGCATACACACACATGCACACATGCACACATGTAGACATACACACACATAGATAAATACACCCACATATACATACACACACATAGAGACACACACATACACATACACACACATCGAGACACACACAGAAACATACACACACATACATACATATGCATATACAATGCACATGCATATGCATACACACGCATACACATATACACACATACATATGATCACATACACACCTACATACAGATACACACACATATACCTACATACACACACATATACATACATGCATATACACACACATACACACATGCATACATAGATACATATGCATACACATATACATATGCACGCACACACACACACACACACACACACACATATATATATATATATATATATATATATATATATATATATATATATATATATATATATACATACATACATACATACATACATACATACATACATACATACATACATACATACATACATACATACATACATACATACATACATACATACATACATACATACATACATACATACATACATACATACATACATACATACATACATACATACACATACATACACACATATACACACATTATATTGATTTCTAATCCATTTTGTTTTATATGTACAGATATTATGGATCGTCCTAGAGAGAGAAATGTGGAACTTACTCTCACAAAGAATCTTATGAGAGGGAAAGTTCCGTCTGATTTCTTACGGGCTGTCATGCATGAGTATGCAAACATGCACAAAGAGGAATTAGAGTTTACCATAAAGATGTTTACCAAGGGGCCAAAGGAATGCTCCTCTATAACGACATCTCTAGGAAGATAGTTATCTACCCATATGTATGTTTTCTTTTCATAATTTAATATTTTTATTGATATTGTAATGCATGTTTTTATTCATTTTTATCTATTTATTTTCATGACACCTATACCAGCTCTCGCTTGTGACAGCATAGGAGAGGTGTCTATGAGGACATAAATAATTAGCCTAGGGTTGGAGTGTGACATAGTACTTGAGGGGAATATAGTATACATGAGCCATGGTTTGAAGTTTAAAAGAAGAATAAGAGCTTTATGTGACTCCTACCTATATTTTGTTCACTTGAAATGGACATAAGTATAAGTTTTACATATAAACTTAGATAATATTTTATGTTTTACTTATATGTTTTTTTTTTCATTTTATAGTGAGTTTGATGAGAGAGACAAAAACTATGTACTTTAGTTCATTGGAGACAGAATTTGGCAGAGGGTGCTCTCATAAGTGGTGTTTGAAAGAGATGTGGATACTTATGGCATATAGTCATGATAATACATGGTATGCATTGCTTTTATTTGTTATATTTATGTACACACACACATACATACATATATATATATATATATATATATATATATATATATATATATATATATATATATATATATGTATGTATGTATGTATACATACATACATACATACATACATATATATACACACACACACACATATATACATACACTTATATATACATACACTTATATACATACACTTATATACATACACATATATATACATACACTTATATACATACATACACACACACACACACACACACACACACACACACATATATATATATATATATATATATATATATATATATATATATATATATATATATATATATACATACATACATACATAGACATACATAATGCACAATATGCATTGCTTATTAGTTATATATATATATATATATATATATATATATATATATATATATATATATATATATATATATATATATATATATATATATATATATATATATATATATATATATATATATATATATTTATATATACATATATTCATATGCATACACACACACATATATATGTGTGTGAGTCCAGTAAATTACAAATAGAATATAGTAAATCAACCTAAATCTTGGAAAAAGGCACTATCAAGAAACCTTATCTAGCATGGCAGTTTGGTACAAGTAGGTAAATTCAAGAAATGGTTTTCATGATGCATCAAGAACCAACCTTGCACACAGGTATATATACACACATGCATGTATGGTATTTTCAACCTTAGTTTCTTCGTACTTCCATACCCGTATGGTTGAAGTATATATACACATTACATCTATTCCTCCCTCCACCTACTAGAGAGATGTCTCTCCTCCAAACCTTATGCCTCTATATATAGCTACGTGAATCAACAGGGACCATAATACATATAAAGATACATATACATCATGTATATACACATACATATATATAAAACACACATGTAGATACATATGGTTGAAGTATATATAGACATTTCATCTAGTCCTCCCACCACCTACTAGAGAGATGTCTCTCCTCCCAACCTTATGCCTCTATATATAGCTACTCAAAGTATATATACACATTGCATCTAGTCCTCCCACCACCTACCACAAAAATGTCTCTGCTCCCAACCTTATGGTTGAGGTATATATGGTTGAAGTATACATACGCATTACATCTAGTCCTCCCACCACCTACTAGAGAGGTCTCTCCTCCCAAACTTATGCCTCTATATATAGCTACTGGAATCAACAAAGACCATAATACATATAAAGATACATACACATCATGTATATACACATACATATGTATAAAACACACATGTAAATACATATACATCACACATACATGCCTACATGCACACATGTATACATATACATGCATACATAATTTTGAACACACTTGGATATATCACACAAATGCACATGCATACATACACATGTGCATACTAACACATGCATACATACATCACACATGCACACACATACATAGACATGATACACGCATATGTGCATAATAACACATGTATGAATATACCACACATGAATACACACACATATGCATATATACATGAGAGAAATTTTGTCCTCAAAAGTAAAGCTACATAAAAAATTTAGACATACCCTTGAGCTTCATGTTCTTAATTAAAAGAACATGTTTTCATCTTTGTGGTGGGATTCACTTATATTCTAGTTGAATAAAGGACAACCTATTGTGTGATACCCATTCAAATGATTCAAGTTAACGATCGATAATTGGAGAAGGATCTACTATCTACCTAATCAAGTGTTTTCATTATTTCCATCATTTTGGTAAGACATCATTATAGTCTCATCTTCATTATCCTTATCGATTTCTATTATTTCCTCTATTGTTAAATATATGTTCTCATAAATTACATCATCTATTGATGGATTTTTAGCAATTCCTTCATCATGAGTGTTGGTGCAATTAAAAACAAGCCCACATACTTGGTTAATTAGCTCATGCTTGGTTTATTGGCATAACTTATTCAAGGCTTCATATGATCAACCTCTTGTAAAAATCGTACACATTTATCTTTGTAAAAGTGGTTCACATAGACATGGACTTAGGAAGCTCTGAAATCATGAATCATTTGGTTGTTGAGTGATGAGAGAATCTCTCCTATACTTTAGGATTCAACTTTTAGGTAGATGTTTGAATTTGAATTCAAACTTTGACTCCAAGTATAACTATAAGAAGAGGACACTCAGTCAAGCAAATTGGAAATGCCAAAACATCTTATGCTAGCATGAACCATTTGAGTAAAGCTCTCTATGTGCCAATTATAACCAAAAACCTAATTACTGTTGAGCAAATTGTTGAGAAAGGCTTTCATTTATCTATCTATCTATCTATCTATCTATCTATCTATCTATCTATCTATCTATCTATCTATCTATCTAT
>CM035443.1:78049193-78054193 GCA_020310875.1 Ceratopteris richardii
CACACACAGATACAGTAGTGAAATGCCTCGGGAGATGAGCTCAAATGAGTGAGACTTACCCGCGAGTTTTTCTTCATAGCTTTTTATAAGAATTAATTGGTCATTTGAATTTGAAATTCAAATTGAAGCTCCCTTGAATCTCTCCACTAAACTTAGGGAGATATTCCCTCAATCATACCATCTACTTTTTCCACGACTTAGACTAGTAGGTGTGATTACATGATGGATAAAGTCATATTGACTTTTACATTGGATAAAAAGTAATAACCAATTAAGCATTGGTTCCTATGGTTCAAGGTTCAAGTAAATACATTCTTCAAGGGTTCAAGCTTTAGCCTTCCAAGGTTCCAATTTTCCAAGCCAATGTGTGTAGGCTTGTTTTGCACCAACAGCTCCCCCTCAAGCCAAACACTTTGGCTCAAGTCTTCATCTCTAGTCTTCAATTATTTCCTGCAATCCAATCATGGATTTAAATCTGCATAGCTTGCTTCCATCCAGAGCTTTAGTAAGCAAATCTGCACATTGTATATTAGTAGACACATATGATAATTGAATTTCTTTGCTAAGTAACTTCTCCCTCACATAGTGGTAGTGAACCTCTATGTGTTTTGTCCTAGCATGATAAACTGGATTAGCTGCTAGGTGAAGAGAACTTGTGTTATCACCAAATATGATTGGTGGCCTTGTGTATAGGCCCAATTCTGAATATAATAGCTTCAACCATATGGCTTCTTGAGTGGCATTTGCTAGTCCTCTGTACTCTGCCTCAGTAGATGACAAAGCTACTGTGGGTTGTTTCTTGGATGACCAAGAAATTGGTTTATCACCTGCAAAACATATATAACCAGATGTACTCCTCCTTTCATCCTTGCAACCTGCCCAATCTGCATCTGAGTATACCTTAATATCAATGTCTGATGAATATGGAAAGTACAAGCCATGATTTTGTGTTCCCTTTAGGTACTTTACTATCTTCTTAGCTGCCTCCAAATGTGGTACTCTTGGTTTATGCATAAATTGGCTAAGTACACTAACACCATATGATATATCAATCCTGGTTAAGGTAGCATAATTTAGACTACCTACCAAACTTTGGTAACCTATAATATCTTTGAGTTCTTCTCCTTCATGTGCACTGAGTTTGTGGTTGACCTCCATAGGAATGTTTGAGACTTTAGCTTCCTGCAAATTAAACTTCTTGACCATGTCCTGAATGTACTTCTTCTGAGTAATAAAGATACCTGAATTTGTATAGACCAATTCAAGTCCTAGGAAGTACTTCAATAATCCAAGATCATTGATCTTGAATTCCTTCATCATTTGTCCTTTGATGTGTCTAATTCCCTGAACATCATTTCCTATAATAATGATGTCATCAACATAGACACACAAGTATATTACCTCTGAATTGTTCCTCTTTATAAACAATGAAGTATCTGCTTTACTCATCACAAATCCTTGATCTAGGAGATAGGTTGTCAACCTGTAATTCCATGCTCTAGGTGCCTGCTTCATTCCATACAGAGCCTTCTTCAATTTACAAACATGATTTACCTTATTGGGATCCTCATAGCCAGGTGGTTGTGACATGTAGACTTCTTCAGATATCCATCCATTCAAGAATGCATTCTTCACATCCAATTGGTACATATTCCAATTCTTGGATGCAGCTACACTCACTATAACTCTGATAGTTGGCATCTTGGCCACAGGAGAAAATGTCTCCTCATAATCAATGCCTTGGGTTTGTGCAAAACCCTTGGCTACCAACCTAGCTTTATACCTGTTTATTGTACCATCTGAGTTCCTCTTGAGTTTGTAGATCCATCTGGATCCTATCACTTTCATGGAGTCCTTCTTGGGTACCAAGTCCCAAGTATCACTCTCCTTGAGAGCCTCCATTTCTTCATCCATTGCTTCCTTCCATTCTGGTTTAGTGATTGCTTCTTCAAATGTACCTGGTTCTTCATTCAAGATATCCTTTGCAAGATATACAGAGTGCTTGGTTACAAGTGAAGTATCATACCCATACCTAATAGGTTTCTTCTTTTCTCTTTGAGATCTCCTCATAGCTTGAGTTGAGGATTCTGGATTGTCTTCTAGTTGCTTCATCTTCATCTTCCCTTTTGATTTCCAAGCCTTGAATTCTTCAATGTTGATGGTGTCTTCATCATCTGAGCTTGTGTCCTCTTTCTGAATTGGTTCTTGCCTGATAAGCTTTGGAAAGTCTTCTTCCATGTCATAAGGTAGGCTAACTTTCCTGCACTCATTTTTGTACCATGAATCATTCTCATCAAAGATGACATCTCTGCTTACCTTGAAGCCTTTGTTTGAGGGGTTGTAGAATCTGTATCCCTTCTGATTCAAATCATAACCAATGAAGATACACTTTTCAGCCTTAGGGTCTAGTTTTCCCCTTACCTGTGAGGGAATATGCACATATGCAACACACCCAAAGATTTTACAATGATCCAGAGATGGTCTCTTACCATGCCAAGCCTCATAGGGTGTCATTCCATCAAGTGTCTTTGATGGCAACCTGTTGATTAAGTATGTGGCAGTAGATACACTCTCTGCCCAAAGATAATTTGGCAATTTTTTCTCATTAAGCATAGACCTAGCTGTCTCTACAATGAGTATATTCCTTCTTTCAGCAACCCCATTTTGTTCAGGTGAGTACCTTGTAGTGATCTCCCTCTTGATGCCTCTTTCCTGCAAGAAATCTTCAAAGTCATTGGAGAAGTATTCTCCACCACCATCTGACCTTAGCCTCTTCAAATGTCTACCTGTTTGATTTTCAACTAATGCAAGATACCTTTTGAAACAATTAAATACTTCATCTTTATGTTTCATGAAGTATAAGACAGTCCACCTGCTATAGTCATCAATAAAGGACACATAGTACCTTGATCCAGATATAGATGGCTCCTTGCTAGGTCCCCAAACATCTGTATGCACCAATTCCAGATAATCTTCATGCATAAAACCTTTCTTTGTATATGGCAATCTGTGTGACTTACCAAATTGACAAGCCCCACACTTGTATATCATGTGTTGCTTGGATACATTAGGTATCCCAAGCACACATTGATCCCTACTCATTTGTTTTATGGTCCTCTCTCCAATGTGACCTAATCTCTTGTGCCAAATCTCCAATTCTGATAGGGTTTGGTCCTTATAGTTGTACAAAGCAATTTTCTTAGTGTCTTCAAGTTCAAAGGTGAACAATCTACCTGATTTTTCTCCCTTGGCTATCCTTCTGAATCCATGTCTTGGGTCCTCCACATATGCACCATGTTGAGTGAACCTGACCTATAGACCTTTTTCCACAATCTGACCTACACTCATCAGATTCTTGGTGATTGTTGGAACATACAACACTCTGCTTAGTAAATTCTGATTACCATCACTTGTTTTGACATTGCCTACTTTAACAACTGAATGTTTAGTGTCATCACCTGTCTGCACTTGGTGCTTGCCTTTAGGTTCTTCCAAATCAGAGAGTAAGGCAACATTTCCAGCTACATGGTTAGAGCAACGTGAATCAATATAGAATAAGTGATCATCATTGATACCTGATTTAGATGTCATGTTCATGATCAACAAGGAATCATCTTGCTCCTCTGCATAATTGTTGTAATCCTTCCTATTTCTGTATCCTCCTTGATAATTGCCATTGTGATTGTAGCTATTGTTGTAATTATTGTTGTAGCCATGGTAGCCTTGAGATTGATTAAATCTGCCTCTGCCTTGAGAGTATCCTCCTCTTTGGTGACCTCTTCCTCTTTGGTTCTTGTAGTTTTTGTAGCATTCATCTGTGGTATGGTTAGACAAGCCACAGATATTGCATGGAGATTGATTGTAGGGTCTCCCTCTACCTGACTTACCTCCTCTGCCCCTACCTCTAGAAGATCTACCTCTCCCTGCATAGTTTGCTTGGGAGGTAGAGCCTTCTTCATCAACCTTCTTGCTTTTACCTTTGTCTTTAGTTTTCTTATCAGTATAAAGGGCAGAGGGATTGTTACCTTTTGATTGCTCTCCATTCTTTGTGATCTTTGCTTCATGTGTAAAGAGTTGTCCAATCAGAGTTGTTAGATCAGGTGCTTGGATGTCCATGTACAAGTCCATTGCTGTGGTAAAGCTCTCCCACTTGTCATCTGCCTTTAGTCCATTGATCACTTGTCTGACTATTTGCTCTTCCTCAATTTCTTCTCCAACACTTGCAAGTTGATCTGCAATGTCTTTGACTTTGGTGACAAAATCTGAGACACATTGTTTTGATTGCTTCCTAAGAGTTGTAAACTCAATCCATAGCTGATTCTTTCTGGCCCTTGTGCTTGATGAAAAATATGTTGACAAGGTTTCCCAAGTCTCTTGGGAAGTCTTGCAATTCCTTACATGAGGTAGAAGGAAATCAGAAATAGAGTTTAGAAGATATGACCTTGCCAAAGCATCTTTTGCACACCATTGGTTGAGCCTCTCATGTTCATCCTTTGTTGGTAGGCCTCTGGTCTTGAATGAGGGCAACTCCTCATCTCCTGAAATGTATCCATACAAGCTTCTCCCTTGTAGATAGGTCTTCATTCTCAATGACCAAGCCTGGTAATTATTTCTGTCCAATTTGTCAATGAAGGAAGGGAAACCATCACCCATGATTACATTATTTGCTCTGATACCACTGTTGGATGTGATGGCTGGATACACTTGGAAGATCAAGCTGGTGCTGCAAAACCTGCTTCACACCTGCCCTCCTTTGACTCCAGATATGCTTAGTAGACTCCTTGAGCTTCCAAATGACACCAAAATATGCTATATGTACTTTGGAAATGAGTTGAGTAATGATTAGATCAAAACAGACTACTTGTGATTTCAAGAATCCTGAAAAACTTGCTATATTGGTAATGACACCTGCTCAGAGTTATGCTCAGTGTGACCAGCACACTTAAAATTGATCTAATTGCTTTTGGACATAATCAATTAGCTTAACAAGCTTTCATTTT
>CM035443.1:78061693-78069193 GCA_020310875.1 Ceratopteris richardii
TTTTGTTCTATTGATTGTTATTATTGTTTATATTAAGCATGTGTTTTAATACTTTAATTATATAATTCATTCATATGTATGTACCTAAGTGTATATGTATGTAGCGTATATGTATGTATGTGCATGTGTATGTGTGTGTGTGTATATGTATGTATGTGCATGTGCATGTGTAAGTGTATGTGTGTGTATATGTATGTGCATGTATATGTGTAACTCTATGTGTATGTGTGTGTATGTGCATGTATATGTGTATATGTAGGTATGTGCATGTGTGTGTGCATGTGTATATGTGTTTTAATACTTTAATTATATAATTCATTCATATGTGTGTACCTAAGTGTATATGTATGTGTGTGTATATGTATGTATGTGCATGTGTATGTGTGTGTATATGTATGTATGTGCATGTGCATGTGCATGTGCATGTGCATGTGCATGTATAAGTGTATATGTGTGTATGAGTATGTGCATGTGCATGTGTAAGTGTGTGTATATGTATATGCATGTATATGTATAACTCTATGTGTAAATGTGTGTATGTGCATGTATATGTGTATATCTAGGTATGTGCATGTGTACATGTGTTGTAATACTTTAATTATATAATTCATTCATATGTGTGTACCTAAGTGTATATGTCTGTGTGTGTATATGTATGTATCTGCATGTGTATGTGTGTGTATATGTATGTATGTGCATGTGCATGTGTAAGTGTATATGTGTGTATGAGTATGTGCATGTGCATGTGTAAGTGTATATGTGTGTATGAGTATGTGCATTGGCATGTGTAAGTGTATATGTGTGTATCAGTATGTGCATGTGCATGTGTATATGTGTGTATATGTATGTGCATGTATATGTGTAACTCTATGTGTATATGTGTGTATGTGCATGTATATGTGTATATGTAGGTATGTGCATGTGTGTGTGCATGTATCAAATGAAAATAACACAATTCAAATGATATACAAAGAATAGAAATTGTACTTACAATTAGACATACTTTTTGCTTTGTTAGCTTCTTGAATAACCTGCAGTAAAGAGAGAGAGAAAGATAGAGAGAGAATTCAAAGAGAAAAAGATGTAGAAAGAGAGAAACAGAGACAGAGGGAGACAATAAGAGAAAGCTTAGGCAAAACAACAATTCTGCATATACTTGCTTCAGCTCGTAAGCGCAGCGCACATGGGAACATTGGAGAGCTCTTCGATCGAATGCGTGAAAATGCCGATCGAAGCGCCTCCAGCGTTTTATTTTTTGTCCGTCAACAGACCGTCGTGTAAACGATGCTACCCGTCGTCGCATAAGCGACATTTTTTTAGCGTCGCATATGCGACGCTCTATATCGCCGCATATGCAATGTAAAAAAGCATCGCTTATGCGACGCTATTTAAAAGCGTCGTGTTAGCGATGCTGTATGGGAGCGACGCAGCAACGTCAAGCCACGAGTCACAAAAAACATCGTTGGCTTTGTCATTTAATTGAGGATCGAAGTGCGACACTAATTAGGACGCATGTTGCAATTTTATAGCGACGCAATTATGTCGCCTTAACCGTCGCTTTATGCCCGTATTCCTTGTAGTGTAGATAGATAGATAGATAGATAGATAGATAGATAGATAGATAGATAGATAGATAGATAGATAGATACATACATACATAGATACATAGATGGATAGATATATATATATATATATATATATATATATATATATATATATATATATATATATATATATATATATATATATATATATATATATATATATATATATATATATATATAGATAGATAGATAGATAGACATGAAAGATTATATATTGATGGAAGACCTTACACACATGGAAATATAGCAGGTTTAATAAATAGTAGTCGAGGGTTACATAATAGTTCAAGGACTAATTGCACATTTGAGGAGCTTGAAAATAGTCATGAATCACCATACATGAGTAGAGATGTATCAAGATACATAGTTGTCAATGCTATTACTACATTACATGCTGGTGATGAACTATTAGTGAATTATGGATGGCGTAGACCTCCAAGAGCACCTTTTAGCTAGAGAGAATAAAAATTTTATATCCATATTTAATAAGTTATATACTTAATTTTATATTTGAAGTTTACTTTTTATTCATTTATGGAATACTAATGAATTTTATTTATATGTGTAGATTCCAACATATGATGTTGATGATATTCCTCCACAGCATTCACAATTACCAGTAAGACCTCATTTATCAGAAGCTTCCATGAGGAGGCTACGCAAAACTAATCCTGTGCATAATGCAAAGTTGAAAGATCTACATTCAAAAGACGATAAAGTACAAGATTTGTGTGACAATGATGAAGTTGATAGCACGGCAGATTTTATGGAGGATTGGTATCAAAATGACAGTGAGAGCATTGATATTTCTAAAAATGAGAAATATCTTCGAGAGGAATGTCTAAAGCATGTATATGAAGGAAGTCGTTTGACACGACTAAGTGCAAGCTTACTTATTCTCAACATTCAAAATCGTTTTGGATGGAGTAATGTATCTGTTTCAACACTATTAAGGTATAATTTTCAATTTTCTATCCATTTATATATATATATGCATATATATATATATATATATATATATATATATATATATATATATATATATATATATATATATATATAAATACATGGAGGTTTTATTCTTACTTTAGATAAGGTAAGAACAAGAACTTGAATTGAATGGACACTTTTTGTCCGTGCATCTTTTAAAACTATTAATGCATCTTTCAAAATATTCGCAAAAAATTTGATTGTTTGGATGGCAGGATACGATTGTTTGTTTTGGAGGATATGAAGTATGTACCTTCATTGAATGATTTGTTGATTCACACATATGTTCAGTTTGAAAGTGTGAGAAGCGGATTTATAATTGCTATTCAAAGAATTTGGCACTGTTTATAGGCCATACAATGGTGACCTGGATGAATCACATGCACAGAGGTTACTCAAGATAGAGCAATCTGATTATAATGGACTAGTGCGAGCAAGATTCCTCGGGTATGCAGTAAACTTCTTGCATGTCAATGATGAGCATCTGAACTTTAAGATACAAAGTGGAAATCATGGTGGCTTGAGAGGATCACTTTTATACAGCTTGTTCAAAAAATTCAGTGTCATAAACCTGAAGTTCTTTGAAAAAACTATATAAAAGTGATCCTCTCAAGCCACCATGATTTCCACTTTGTATTCTAAAGTTCAGATGCTCATCATTGACATGCAAGAGGTTTACTGCATACCCCAGGAATCCTGCTGGTACTAGTCCCTTATAATCAAGTTGCTCTATCTTGAGTAACCTCTGTGCATGCGATTCATCCAGGTCACCATCGTATGGCCTATAAATAGTTCCAAATTCTTTGAATAGCAGTTATAAACCCGCTTCTCACACTTTCAAACTGAACATATGATAGAATCGACAAATCATTCAATGAAGGTACATACTTCATATCCTCCAAAACAAACAATCGTATCCTGCCATCCAACACAATCAAATTTTGTGCAAATATTTTGAAAGATGCACATAAGCATACACATATATAAAATTATATGCATATATATATGTATATTTATGTGCGACAAAGAGCGAAACCAGAAGGATCCATGGCAAAGGGTTGGATGCTTGAAGTGTGCATGTATTACGTTAGTGAGTACCTTGAAAGAGTTCATGAAGAAGCTCCACGTGCATGGACCAACGAGTCTTCTTCAAAAATAATAGATGAGGTATTATCAGGTAAGGGGGTTCCATTCTTATTTACATTTCAAGAAAAAAATGATGTTTCTACTTTTGTAGCATATAATAACGAATGCATGCAAGCATTCCTTAGCGAGTACGAGGAACTTCAAAATATCCGAAGTAAAAGGAAAAAAAACAAAAGATTTAGACGTAATCTCGATAATAATGAGATTACAGATATATCTTCCTTCACGGATTGGCTATATAGTCGTTTGCAACGCGCCAACGCAAATAATGAAGAAATCTCAAATGAGCAAAGAGAGTTAATGATAGGTTGTGAACGAAAGGTAATTTTATTAAAACAATATTTTATTTTTTCCATATGTGTATGTTAGTTTCTATTTACTAATTGAATTTATTTTGTAGGCTCGAATGTTCACTAATATGTGGGCTTTTGGACAGCATATTAGAATCAAAGCCATTGATTCTTTACGTAAAATAGAGGATTCTAGTATTGTTGCTTCTTTCAAGAAACTATCACGTGCTAGCTCAAAAGACACGAACCTTATAGATAGCGAACTTGGTTATGTAGGAACTATTGTTGGTATCTACGAAATTTCATTTCGTACATTCAAACAGGTAGAAAAAAGTTTATATTTTTTTATAGAGTTAGTTATTTTTTTAAGCACCTAATAATGGGTTTTTGTTGTTATATATTTTGATAGGTCATTTTGATGGTTGACTGGTTTTGAGCGGAGTATAAAGGTAGTAATTCCACATTAAGAAAGGAATTATCTGGGTTTTGGGCAATTGATTCTTCCAAGGTAATGCGATCTACTAAAGAACCATATATTCTTCCTAGGCATATTGAACAAGCATTTTTTTATAAAAACCTAGATGCTCATTCTTGGTGGCAAGTCATTCATGTGCAACCTAGAGGTAGGTCATTGTTTGAACAGTTTATTGTTAGAGAGATCAAAGAAAGTCCTCTTGATGATTCAGCATCAGATATTGTTACATCAACATCTGAAATAAAAATTAGAATCATTATACATGATAATGATACTAATCTTTTTGATGAAGAGGATAATTCTCTACATGCTGATTCTACTGATGAGGAAGAGGAATTACCAGAAATAGATATTAATCCATCAATAGATGATGTGATTCATGAGAACATAGATTTAACAATAGAAGAAATAAATGAAATCAATAAGGATAATGAAAATGAGACTATATTGATGTCTTACCAAAATGATGGCAATAATGAAAACATATGAGCAGATTAGATAGTAAATTCTACTCTAGTTATCGATCAATAACTTGAAGCTTCTAAATGGATATCAGATAATAGATTTTTTTATTAACTTGAATAACGATGAATCCTACTAGAGAGATGAAATCATGTTCTTTTAAGTTAGAACATGAAGCTCAGGGGTATGCCTAATTATTTTATATATAGCTTTATCTTCGAGGAGCAAATTTTTATCATGTATGTATGCATATGTGTGTGTATTCATGTGTATTATATGTATACATATGTTACTATGCATATATATGTATTTCATGTATATGTATGTGTTTTCATGTGTGTGATATATGTATACATGTGTTAAATATGCATATGTGTATATATGCATATGCATTTATGTAATAAATGCACGTATTTATAATTGTGTACATGTATATATGTATATGTGTCTATGTGTAAATATGTACATGTAAATATGTATGCATGTATATATATGTTTATGTGTGCATGTAGGCATGCATATGTGATGTGTACATGTATATATGTATATATGTCTATGTGTAAGTATGTACATGTAAAAATATGTACATGTAAATATGTTAGTATGTATATATATATCTATGTGTGCATTTAGGCATGTATGTGTGATGCATAATATATCTACTCCATTTTATATTTATGTATCCTATCTACATGATTTGTATATATCTTTATATATATTATGATCCTCATTGATTCGAGTAGCTATATATAGAGGCATAAGGTTGGGAGGAGAGGCATCTCTCTAGTAGGACGTCGGAGGAATAGATGCAATGTGTACATATACTTCAAACATATGGCTAAAAGGTTGAATATGAGTTTTTAAATTAGGGGTTTTAAAACCCTAATATCGAAATTAGTGTTTTCAATTTAGGATTCTTGAAATAGAATTTATTTATTTATTTATTTATTTATTTATGTGTATGCATGTGTTGTGTATGTATGTGTATCTATATGTGCATATGCATGTGTTGTGTGTGTATATATGCATGTATATATGTATATATGCATGTAAATATGATCATATGAGTCTATGTGTGTGTACATATGATTATGCATGTGTATGTGTATGTGAGTATGTGTACGTGTATGTCAGTATGTGTATGTGTCTATGTGTATTCATTATATGTGTGTAATTGCATGCATGTGTATGTGTGTGTAAAAATGTGCATGTATGTGTGTGTATGTATAAATGTGCATGTATATGTATATGTGTGTAAATGTGCATGTATGATGTATATGTGTGTGTATGTGTGTATTTATACCTCTAGTCTCACTCTTCTCTCTCTCTCTCTCATATACATACATACATGCATAAACACACATACTCATATCCACATATATATACATAAAAGTAGTGCATATCGTGCATTATCGTGACGATGAGCCATAAGTGTCCTCATCTCTTTTAGACACCACTTAAGCGACCATCCTCTCCCAAACTCTCTCTCAAGTGAACTAAGTACGTATTTTTTATGCCTCTCATCATGCTCACTACAAAAAAAAAAACATAATGTAAATAAAACATAAGATATTTATTTCAATTTATATGTAAAATTTTTACTTATTCCACGGTAAGTGGACAAAGCGTAGGTAAGAGTCGCATAGTGCCCGCATCCTTCTCTTGAACTCCAATCCATTCCCTATGTACACAATGTTCCCCTCTGGCTCTATATCGTACTCTAGTCCTAACGTGCCTATGCATGTCCTCATAGGCAATTCTGCTCTGCTATTACGTGTTGGAGGTGGTATAGGTGTCCTGAAAATAGATAGATAAAAATAAATAAAAATATGTGTTATAATATCATTAAAAAATTTTATGAACAAAAACATACCTATGAGCAAATAGCTCTCTTCCTGCATGTGGAGCCACAGAAGAGCCCTCGTCTAATCGCTGGGTAAGCATCTGGATCGTATAGTCCAACTCCTCATCAAACATCTCTAAGTAATCACGCATTATGGCCCCTAGAGTATCAGACGGAATTCTTGCTCTCATAAGACTTTTTATGAGAGTGAGTTTCACCTTTCTCTCTCTACTGGGATCCATAATACCTAACATATAAAACAAAATGGTTAGAAATCAATATATATACATGTACATATGTATGTCTGTATGCATTAAGTATGTGTAGCTATGCATGTGTGCGTATGTATGTGTGTGCATATGTGTGTGTATGCATCATTATGTGTGTATGTGTCTATGTGTGTGTGTATATGTGTGTGTATATGTGTGTGTGTGTGTGTCTATGTGTATGTGTGTGTGTCTATGAGTGTGTATGTGTTTATGTGTATGTATGTATCTATGTGTGTGTATGTGTCTATGTGTGTATGTGTATGCATGTATGTATGTATATGTGTGTGTATGCATGTGTATGTGTGTATGCATCATTATGTGTGTATGTGTCTATGTCTGTATGTGTGTGTATATGTGTGTGTGTGTCTATGTGTATGTGTGTGTGTCTATGAGTGTGTATGTGTTTATGTGTATGTATGTA
>CM035443.1:78079193-78084193 GCA_020310875.1 Ceratopteris richardii
AGAAAGAACCAGCTATGGATTGAGTTTACAACTCTTAGGAAGCAATCAAAACAATGTGTCTCAGATTTTGTCACCAAAGTCAAAGACATTGCAGATCAACTTGCAAGTGTTGGAGAAGAAATTGAGGAAGAGCAAATAGTCAGACAAGTGATCAATGGACTGAAGGCAGATGACAAGTGGGAGAGCTTTACCACAGCAATGGACTTGTACATGGACATCCAAGCACCTGATCTAACAACTCTGATTGGACAACTCTTTACACATGAAGCAAAGATCACAAAGAATGGAGAGCAATCAAAAGGTAACAATCCCTCTGCCCTATATACTGATAAGAAGACTAAAGACAAGGGTAAAAGCAAGAAGGGTGATGAAGAATGCTCTACCTCCCAAGCAAACTATGCAAGGAGAGGTAGATCATCTAGAGGTAGGGGCAGAGGAGGTAAGTCAGGTAGGGGGAGACCCTACAATCAATCTCCATGCAATATTTGTGGCTTGTCTAATCATACTACAGATGAATGCTACAAAAACTACAAGAACCAAAGAGGAAGAGGTCACCAAAGAGGAGGATACTCTCAAGGCAGAGGCAGATTCAATCAATCTCAAGGCTACCATGGCTACAACAACAATTATAACAACAACTACAATCACAATAGCAATTATCAAGGTGGATACAAGAATAGGAAAGACTACAACAATTATGCAGAGGAGCAAGATGATTCCTTGTTGATCATGAACATGACATCTAAATCAGGTATCAATGATGATCATTTGTTCTATATTGATTCAGGTTGCTCTAACCATGTAGCTGGAAATGTTGCCTTACTCTCTGATTTGGAAGAACCCAAAGGCAAGCACCAAGTGCAGACAGGTGATGACACTAAACATTCAGTTGTTAAAGTAGGCAATGTCAAAACAAGTGATGGTAATCAGAATTTATTGAGCAGAGTGTTGTATGTTCCAACAATCACCAAGAATCTGATGAGTGTAGGTCAAATTGTGGAGAAAGGTCTACAGGTCAGGTTCACTCAACATGGTGCATATGTGGAGGATCCAAGACATGGATTCAGAAGGATAGCCAAGGGAGAGAAATCAGGTAGATTGTTTACTTTTGAACTTGAAGACACTAAGAATATTGCTTTGTACAACTATAAAGACCAAACCCTATCAGAATTGGAGATTTGGCACAAGAGATTAGGTCACATTGGAGAGAGGACCATAAAACAAATGAGCAGGGATCAATGTGTGCTTGGGATACCTAATGTATCCAAGCAACACATGATATACAAGTGTGGGGCTTGTCAATTTGGTAAGTCACACAGATTGCCCTATACCAAGAAAGGTTTTATGCATGAAGATTATTTGGAATTGGTGCATACAGATGTTTGGGGACCTAGCAAGGAGCCATCCATATCTGGATCAAGGTACTATGTGTCCTTTATTGATGACTATAGCAGGTGGACTGTCTTATACTTCATGAAACATAAAGATGAAGTATTTAATTGTTTCAAAAGGTATCTTGCATTAGTTGAAAATCAAACAGGTAGACATTTGAAGAAACTAAGGTCAGATGGTGGTGGAGAATACTTCTCCAATGACTTTGAAGATTTCTTGCAGGAAAGAGGCATCAAGAGGGAGATTACTACAAGGTACTCACCTGAACAAAATGGGGTAGCTGAAAGGAGAAATAGACTCATTGTAGAGACAGCTAGGTCTATGCTAAATGAAAAAAAATTGCCAAACTATCTTTGGGCAGAAAGTGTATCCACTGCCACATACTTAATCAACAGGTTGCCATCAAAGACACTTGATGGAATGACACCCTATGAGGCTTGGCATGGTAAGAGACCATCTCTGGATCATTGTAAAATCTTTGGGTGTGTTGCATATGTGCATATTCCCTCACAGGTAAGGGGAAAGCTAGACCCTAAGGCTGAAAAGTGTATCTTCATTGGTTATGATTTGAATCAGAAGGGATACAGATTCTACAACCCCTCAAACAAAGGCTTCAAGGTAAGCAGAGATGTCATCTTTGATGAGAATGATTCATGGTATGAAAATGAGTGCAGGAAAGTTAGCCTACCTTATGACATGGAAGAAGACTTTCCAAAGCTTATCAGGCAAGAACCAATTCAGAAAGAGGACACAAGCTCAGATGATGAAGACACCATCAACATTGAAGAGTTCAAGGCTTGGAAATCCAAAGGGAAGATGAAGATGAAGCAACTAGAAGACAATCCAGAATCCTCAACTCAAGCTATGAGGAGATCTCAAAGAGAAAAGAAGAAACCTATTAGGTATGGGTATGATACTTCACTTGTAACCAAGCACTCTGTATATCTTGCAAAGGATCTCTTGAATGAAGAACCAGGTACATTTGAGGAAGCAATTACTAAACCAGAATGGAAGGAAGCAATGGATGAAGAAATGGAGGCTCTCAAGGAGAGTGATACTTGGGACTTGGTACCCAAGAAGGACTCCATGAAGGTGATAGGATCCAGATGGATCTACAAACTCAAGAGAAACTCAGATGGTACAATAAACAGGTATAAAGCTAGGTTGGTAGCCAAGGGTTTTGCACAAACCCAAGGCATTGACTATGAGGAGACATTTTCTCCTGTGGCCAAGATGCCAACTATCAGAGTTATGGTGAGTGTAGCTGCATCCAAGAATTGGAACATGTACCAATTGGATGTGAAGAATGCATTCTTGAATGGTTGGATATCTGAAGAAGTCTACATGTCACAACCACCTAGCTATGAGGATCCCAATAAGGTAAATCATGTTTGTAAATTGAAGAAGGCTCTGTATGGATTGAAGCAGGCACCTAGAGCATGAAATTACAGGTTGACAACCTATCTCCTAGACCAAGGATTTGTGATAAGTAAAGCAGATACTTCATTGTTTATAAAGAGGAACAATTCAGAGGTAATATACTTGTGTGTCTATGTTGATGACATCATTATTACAGGAAATGATGTTCAGGGAATAAGACACATCAAAGGACAGATGATGAAGGAATTCAAGATCAATGATCTTGGATTATTGAAGTACTTCCTAGGACTTGAATTGGTCTACACAAATTCAGGTATCTTTATTACTCAAAAGAAGTACATTCAAGACATGGTCAAGAAGTTTAATTTGCAGGAAGCTAAAGTCTCAAACATTCCTATGGAAGTCAACCACAAACTCAGTGCACATGAAGGAGAAGAACTCAAAGATATTACAGGTTACCAAAGTTTGGTAGGTAGTCTAAATTATGCTACCTTAACCAGGATTGATATATCATATGGTGTTAGTGTACTTAGCCAATTTATGCACAAACCAAGAATACCACATTTGGAGGCAGCAACGAAGATAGTAAAGTACCTAAAGGGAACACAAAATCATGGTTTGTACTTTCCATATTCATCAGACATTGATATTAAGGTATACTCAGATGCAGATTGGGCAGGTTGCAAGGATGAGAGGAGGAGTACATCTGGTTACATATGCTTTGCAGGTGATAAACCAATTTCTTGGTCATCCAAGAAACAACCCACAGTAGCTTTGTCATCTACTGAGGCAGAGTACAGAGGGCTAGCCAATGCCACTCAGGAAGCCATATGGTTGAAGCTATTATATTCAGAATTGGGCCTATACACAAGGCCACCAATCATATTTGGTGATAACACAAGTTCTCTTCACCTAGCAGCTAATCCAATTTATCATGCTAGGACAAAACACATAGAGGTTCACTACCACTATGTGAGGGAGAAGTTACTTAGCAAAGAAATTCAATTATCATATGTGTCTACTAATATAAAATGTGCAGATTTGCTTACTAAAGCTCTGGATGGAAGCAAGCTATGCAGATTTAAATCCATGATTGGATTGCAGGAAATAATTGAAGACTAGAGATGAAGACTTGAGCCAAAGTGTTTGGCTTGAGGGGGAGCTGTTGGTGCAAAACAAGCCTACACACATTGGCTTGGAACATTGGAACCTTGGAAAGCTAAAGCTTGTACCCTTGGAGGCTGTATTTACATGAACCTTGAACCATAGGAACCAATGCTTCATTGATTATTACTTTTTATCCAATGTAAAAAGTCTATATGACTTTATCAATCATGTAATCACACCTACTAGACTAGAGTCGTGGAAAAGTAGATGATTTGATTGAGGGAATATCTCCCTAAGTTTAGTGGAGAGATTGAAGGGAGCCAAAACTTGAATTCAAATTCAAACTCCTTCAAAAATTCTTATAAAAGGCAATTGAAAAAGTCGCAGGGTGTTACACTGATCCCGAGGCAATTCTGAGTCAATCATTGAGTGTGTGTGAGCTACACCATAGCCTACACCTCTGAGTACCATTTAGCATCACATTACATGCCAATGGGAATGTACAATCATTAGATTTAATCAATATACATATATTCATAGTCTCTGTTTTCTCTGAGTGACTACCTTCAACTTTGTCAACTTCCAAGAGGCATATCTCAAGATTTACTGAACCAAATTGGATGATTCAAAGTGCATTGGATTCAGCTCAAAGTCTTCTATACACTTACAAAGTTTCAAGGCCATTGGATCTACCATCACAGAGAAATCTCAGTCGGGGTGCTCACTGGTCTGTGACTGTAAGTCTCCTAAAAAGTCGGGGGTACACCTTATTTTGCTAAAGTGATTTCTCTGAGTGTGGTTTATCATTTTCTTTCATTCCACTTGCAAATGGAAGCTTACTAAGCTAATTGAATATCCCTAGAAGGAATTTTGCTAATTGTAACTACACTGGTCACACTGAGCATAACACTGAGCAGGTATCAAGACCAAAATAGAAAGTTTTCAAGTCTTGTGATTTGCAAAATAGTCTGTTTTGATCAAGTCATTACTCAAACCTTTTCCAAAGTACATATAGCATATTTTGGTGTCATTTGGAAGCTCAAGGAGTCTACTAAGTATATCTGAAGTGAAAGGAGGGCAGGTGTGAAGCAGGTTTTGCAGCACCACCTTGATCTTCTGAG
>CM035443.1:78089193-78169193 GCA_020310875.1 Ceratopteris richardii
TTCCTTCACAAATTAGAAGGAAGCTTGAGCCTGAAGCTCAGAAATGTATATTCATTGGGTATGATTAGAACCAAAAAGGCTATAGGCTATACAATCCCACTAATAAAGCATTTATAGTTATTAAGGATGTAGTGTTTGATGAAAATAATTCATGGTTTGAAGATGGTTGCACGAAAGTCAAGTTCTAGAAAATGATTTTCCAACCCTCACTCAAGAAGATCAACACTTAGCAGAAGATATCAACTCAAAGGATGAAGAACAGATTGACTTCAAGGCTTGAAAGTCAAGAGGCAAGATTAAAGTTAACCAATTAGAAGACATACCAGAGTCTTCAAATCAAGCACTAAGGAGATCACAGAGACAACAAGAATCCCATAAGGTATGGATACGATACATGATTAGTCACCAAGCATTATGTGTGTATCACTGAAGACTCTATAGCAAAAGAGCCTTCTTCATTTGAAGAGGCTAGGAAGAAGAAAGAATGGAGAGAAGCCATGCAAGAAGAAGTAGAAGAACTTAAGGAAAACCATACTTGGGATCTAATTCCCAAGAAGCCAAGGACAAAGGTAATTGGATCCAGGTGGATATACAAAATAAAAAAGAATTTAGATGGCTCTATAAATAGGTACAAAGCAAGGTTGGTGGCAAAGGGATTTTCCCAAACCCACTGAGTGGACTATGAAGAAACCTTTTCACATGTAGCAAAGATGCCAACAATTAGGGTTTTGATAAGTGTTGCTGCTTCTAAAAATTGGAATCTATACCAGTTAGATGTCAAGAATGCATTCTTAAATGGATGGATATCAAAAGAAGTGTATATGGCAGAACCACCACGTTTTGAAGATGAAGATAAAACAGGTTATGTATGAAAGCTAAGGAAGGCACTCTATGGTCTCAAGCAAGCTCCTAGAGCTTGGAGCCATGGGCTTGTTACTTATTTGTAGGACCAAGGCTTTGTGGCAAGCATGGCAGATTCTTCTTTATTTGTTAAGAAGAACAAATCAGAAGCTATCTGCTTATGTGTCTATGTAGATGACATCATTATTATAGGGAATGATGCTAATGGCATCAAGCAGGTCAACGCTCAACTAATGGAAGAATTTAAAATCAATGATCTTGTTTTATTAACCTACTTTCTTGGCTTAGAGCTTGTGTACACAGATTTTGGTATATTTATTACTCAAAGGAAGTATATACATGATATGTTGGTAAAGTTCAAGATGGAGAACAATAAAAATTGCAGGTACTCCTATGGAACTCAACCATAAATTGAGTTCGCATGAAGGAGAACTACTTGATGATGTTACAAGTTATCAACAACTAGTGGGAAGCCTCAATTATGCTACTCTAACTAGAGTAGACATTGCTTATGGAGTAAGTAGATATTAACATATCTTTGCTCACTACTCTATTGACATTGCAGCCCGTATATGTGGGGATGATGCTGTGATTTGCTAAACGTCTTTCTCTGTGTGGTCTATCATTTTTTATGAAATCACTCACAATTGATATATTACTAAGTTAATTAGATTTCTCCAAAAGGAGTTAAGTCAATTGTTGTTGTGCTCAAAGAACTGTTCAAGACATTGAACATGTATAGGAACTAAAATAGTAAGTTTTTGTTCTTGGATCAACTTCCTACCTATCTGTTTTGATCCATTGATTAGTGCATCATCTTCCAAGCAACATATATGATTATTTGTGATCATTAGCTAGTTAAAGAGGCTCACTACATTCTCTATTCATCATTCTTAGCAGGCGTGAATCAGGATGTAGCAACACCACTTCATCTCTTGTGACTATCCACCATCTCCTCCACAAATGAGCAAAATCAACACATACAATATTATTGTCTTCATCAAGTAGAATATTATAGTTTTCATGTAAAATGATTCTAATTTCTCTTTGAGATGCCGATTTATCAACGTCTTTACTTTGGAGATTCTGAAGTTCCAATTCATACTTGCTAATGAATGCTTGCATGCATTCGCTATTATATGCTATAAAAGTAGAAACATCACTTTTTTCTTGCAATGTAAATTGAAATGGAACTCCCTTACTTGATAAAAACGCATTCGTTATTTTTAAAGAAGATTGGTTCCCTCAACTCACTTATTCATTGTTTTAGGTAGTTCGAGCCACGAGTTTTCTTTTTACATCATGGATGAGGTAAGCCATTCTTTTTCTTTTTTCTTTTTCACAATTACAAGAGATAAAATGTACTCTTTTACAAGATGTTCGTATGTCTACACATATGGCTACAAATAAACATCATATCAAGCATGTAGGCTTGGGAAAAATGCACCAACATCTCCCCCTCAAGCCTAACATGCTTGGCCTCCAAATAAGTCTTCAACTGTCCTTGATTTCTTGCAAGCCAATCATCAACTTGGATCTACTTAACTTTGTACAATCAAGAGCTTTAGTCAACATGTTTGCACATTGCATATTTGTAGAGACATAGGATAGTTGAATATCCCTGCTCATTAGCTTCTCCCTTACATAATGGTAGTGGACCTCAATATGCTTGGTTCTAGCATGGTATACCGGATTAGCTGCAAGATGTAGTGAGCGTGTGTTGTCACCAAAAATGTGAGGTGGTGAAGAATGAAGTCCAAGATCTATGTACAGAGACTTTAACCACATAATTTCTTGAGTTGCATTAGCCAAACCTCTATGTTCAGCTTCAACCAAAGATAATGCCCACGGTTGGTTGCTTCTTGGATGACCAAGAAATGATTTTTGTGATGGAGAGTGTTAATCTCCAAAAGAACAAGTTAACCTTGAATTTAGATCACCTCTATATCAAGATTAACTTTAGACTCCACCAAACTTAGAGATCATTCACCAATTTATCAGAAAATTGATTATTCTGAAAAATTCAGTTTCTTCAGAAAAGTCTACTGCAGATTAATCACTCATTGACTAATCAATCCTATAAAGTTTTTGATAAAACTTTGTACAACACTTCGCCTTGAGGTTGCGCAACTTTACCAAGTTAAATCTCTCAAAATGATTGAGTATACTGTGAGAAATATGTGAAACACTTTACCTATGTCTGAAACTGCTTCCTTGCAATGGCGACTTTGACACCTGCAACTTCTTAGCACTGGTTCTCCCAACTCTGAACCCGTTTGATCAAGATCTTCTAGCCATAGATGGCTTACCTTCCAACTTAGATTTTGAGCCCTCACTTGTGTAAAACTTTACACTGTGGACTGAGCACTGACCATTTCTTTGAAGATGAAATGTGCGCCAGATTTTTCGACTCTTAGAACATTCTTACATATGAATGTTCCTAATCAAAATTCTCTCAACCTGATTACAATTAACCTCTCAAATTTTAGCCATAGATAGATTAGCTATGGACTTAGACACGTGCAGAAGGATTTCTCAAAAGATTAAACACAGAAGGAGCAGACTGCTAAACATCGGGCGCAAGTTTCTCGATTTCTTCAGAAAATTACATACTAGTGAGGATGGATGATTCACTCACTTACAATGTGTCTAATGACACTAATTTCTCTCTCCCTATTCTCTAATCTTCTTCTGCTCTCTTTGCCCGACATTTTCCAACATATTTATAGATGAATATATACAAGTGTATGACTAAACAAAGATATAAGTCAGCTAATGTACATATGTGTACATATCTTTGGATTTTCTGAACATGTCCTTCCTTCAATCACCTGACTTTGTTTTCTTCTTGACTCCTTGTCTTCATTCCTCCATAATTCTTCAATTGATGATTGTCATGCACCAACAGCTCCCCCTCAATCATTAATTGAGGTTCTTCTCTATCTTCTTTACTCCAGCCATATCCTTGAATCTTTGTAGTTTTGGTCCATCTAGACTTTTTGTCATCATATCTGCAACTTGATCTTTTGTGGGAGTGTGTATGACTTCAATCTCTTTCTCAATGACCTTCTCTCTCAGGAAATGATACTGTATTTCAATATGCTTAGTTCTAGCATGAAATACAGGATTAGCTGCCAAGTATAATGAACTCATATTGTCTCCACAAATAATAGGAGTACTCTGAATCACATCAAAAACTTTCAAAAGTGTCTTTAGCCATATTACCTCCTTTGCAGCTTCCACCATACCTTTATATTCTGCTTCTGTAGATGACAAAGCAACTGTGTGTTGCTTCTTGGAACACCAAGAAATCAATTTGTCTCCTACATAGCACAAGTATCCATGTGTTGATCTTCTATCATCCACATTACCTGCCAAATCTGCATCACTATATATCTTGATTCTTGTATCTGAAGTAAACCCATAGTACAACCCTTCTCTGAGTGTACCCTTGATGTACCTAAGTACTCTTTGTCCTGCAATCCAATGTTCCTTTCTAGGACAATGCATGAATTGTGAAAGCACACCAACTGCATATGACAAATCAGGCCTTGTCAATGTAGCATAAATCAAGCTACCAACCAAACTTTGATAGAGTTTCATATCTCTGAACTCTTCTCCTCCAAACCTAGACAATTTATGGTTCACTTCCAAAGGTGTAGGTGCAACCCTGCAATCTTCCATTTTAAATTTGGTTAGCAAATTTTTAAGATACCTTTCTTGGGTCACATATACTCCATGTTGAGTATAAGAAATCTCCATTCCCAAGAAGAATGATAGGTTCCCCAAATCACTGATTTTGAACTCTTTCTCCATCTGCTTCTTGATCATTTGTATTCCCTTATCATCTGTTCCTGTAAGTATTATGTCATCAACATAAATACAAACATAAATGAACCCATCTTCACTTGCTTTGACTAGCAAGCTACTATCTGCCTTTGATGCTTGAAATCCAAGATCATTCAAGAATTTTACAAGCCTATAATTCCAAGCCCTTGGGGCTTGCTTTAACCCATACAAAGCTCTCTTGAGCTTACACACATAGTTTGGACTCACTTGATCTTTGAACCCATCTGGTTGCTCCATGTAGACTTCATCTGAAATGTAACCATTCAAGAAAGCATTTTTTACATCTAATTGAGATAGCTTCCAACCTTTGCAAGCAGCAATTGCTATGAGTGTCCTGATGGTTGTCATCTTTGCCACAGGACTATAGGTCTCATCATAGTCCACTCCATATGTCTGTGCATACCCTTTCACAACAAGTCTAGCTTTGTACCTAGACACACTTCCATCTGCAAATCTTTTAGTCTTGTAAACCCACTTACAACCAATGATCTTCTGACTATTAGGTTTAGGAACCAAATCCCATGTTTGATTCTCTATCAATGCATCATACTCCTCTTGCATAGCATCTTCCCAATTCTTCTTCCCTTTGGCCTCTTCATATGTAGAAGGGTCTTCATCTGCTTTTACCAAATAAGCATAATCTTTAGTAGTTAAGAATGAAGTGTCATAGCTATACCTTGTAGGTTGCCATTTGTGCCTAGATGATCTCCTAACTTCTGCACTTCTTGAAGTCTCTGGTTCATCACATTCTGGATCAAACCTTGGCCTCTCTTCAACTTCAATCTGCACTTCATTACTCTCACTTTCATCAAGTAATTGAATCTTTGCTTTACCTTTTCTTTGATCCACTACTTCTTCATCATCTGCATGTACATTATATTTACCTGCATACCAAGTACCTTGCTCATCAAATGTAACATCCTTGGATACAATAAATTGCTTTGTGGATGGACTCCACAACCTGTATCCCATTTGCTTATCATCATAACCAATGAATACATACTTTTCTGCCTTAGGCTCCAACTTATGCCTCAATTGAGATGGCACATATGCATATGCCAAGCATCCAAATATTCTGCAATGATCCAAGGTAGGTTTCTTACCCCACCAAGCTTCATATGGTGTCATACCCTGCAAAGCTTTACAAGGCAATCTATTAACCAAATATGTAGCTGTATTAACAGCCTCAGCCCACAAATAATTTGGGCAATTCTTCTCTTTCATCATGGACCTTGCAAATTCAACAAGAGTCCTATTTCTTCTTTCTGCTACCCCATTTTGTTGAGGAGAATACCTGCAAGTAACTTCTCTCTTTATACCTGCATTCCACAAATAATCATTGAACTCATTTGAAAAATACTCTCCCCCTCCATCATGACCTTAGTCTCTTCAATTTTTGACCTGTAATTCTTTCTGCATATGCATGATAGTGTTTAAATGTATTAAACACTTTTGACTTTTCTTTAATCACATAAATTGTGACCCACCTGGTAGCATCATCAACATATATGACATAATATCTTGAACCATTTATACTAAAGTCCTTTGAAGGACCCCACACATCTGTATGCACCAATTCAAGTCTTTCTGAATACATAAACCCATGCTTGGAATAGGATTGCTTATGAGCCTTACCTAATTGACATGCCTCACATCTGTATGTCATGTGTTGACCTGCAATGTTAGGCATTCCAAGCACTGAATCATTGTTAATCATTTCTTTGATACCTCTTTCATTAAAGTGTCCAAGTCTTTTGTGCCAAAGATCCAATTCTGACACCTTCTGCTCTCCATATGTGAACATAGCATGTCCAACATTTCCTTGTACCTTCAATGTGAAGAGCCTTCCTTCTTTCTTTCCTGCAATAACTTGTTTATACCCTTGACTAGGGTCTTCCACATAAACTCCATCATTGGTAAACCTTACCTCATAACCTTTTTCCACAATTTGACCTACACTGATCAAATTCTTTGGAATTGTGGGAACATAAAGTACCTTACTCAGAAGAGTGCTCCCATCCTTAGCTTTGACTGAACCAATTGACTTTACCTTATGCTTTGTATTATCACCTGTCTGAACTGTATGATTAATTGCATTATGATCTAGATCAGTCATCAAAGCAATATTTCCACTCAAATGATTACTACATCCTGAATCAATATAAAACACTCTCATGTCCTCATGTGAAGTTTCACATGTATTCATAATGAGAGTCGAGTCCTCCTTTTGATCTGATGCATAGTTGTAGTAGGTGTTATTATAGGATTGATTTTGGAAGCTTCTTCCTCCACCTCTTCCAAAAGAATTCCTACCACCTCTACCTCTGAAGTTTCCTCTCTGAAATCTACCACCTCTTGCTCTTTGATTAAAGTTCTGATAATTACCATTGTTTTGATTATTATGCCAACAATCATGAGATAGATGATTGGTCTTACCACATATCCAACAAGCTCTTGCATTCTCTTTGTTGTTTCTGCCTCTTCCTCTACTTCTGCCATTTCCTCTTCCTCTTATGAAGTTTGCTTGGTTTGAAGTACCTTCTTCTTCACCTGATTGTTGCTTCCCTTTGTTGGCTTTCTTCTTGTCTTTAGAATACATTGCATGACCTGCACTCTTATCAACATCTCCTTTGACATCATTCTCAAAAGTTAGCATATGACCTAACAATTGATTCAAGTCAGGAGTAAAGTGATCTAATGAAAGTTCTGTAGATAAAATGAAAGGCTTCCATTTCTCATCTCCTCTTAGCCCTGTAAGTATTTGTCTTACCAATTTGTCTTCTTCAATATCTTCATCCACTGCACCTAAAGAATCTGCAATGTCCTTCATCTTTGTCACATAATCAGAAATTGATTGTGAGGCCTTCTTCTTGAAGGTAGTAAACTCTGCCCATAGTGAAGCCTTCCTTGATTTGGTTGTATTTTGGAAATGCTCTTCCAAAGCATTCCAAATGTCACATGCACTTTCAAGTCCTCTAATGTGAGGAAGCAAATAGTCATTGACTGCCATGTAGATGATGCTTCTTGCTTGAGCATCCTTCTTCATCCAATTCTTCAAATCTGCAAGCTCCTCCCTAGTTGGAACACTAGGATCTCTGAATTTTGGCTTTTCTTCATCTCCTGTGATGTATCCTATCAAATCTTTGCTCATAAGATGAGCTTCCATCCTCATAGACCATGCAGGATAGTTCTCTCTATCCAGCTTCTCAATTTGGAGACTATCTCCCATCTTTACTTCACCTGTAGCTTCAAATCTTTAACCTTTACAGATAATGAATGTACCTTTACTTCGAATGTTGCTCCTTCTGATCCTTTTGATGCTCTTTGTATGTCTTCCTTTAATCTTTCTTCACACTTTGACCTTTGCACCTTCGAAATGTAAAGTTTTGTATTTCTGCAATAGTCGGAGTCTTCTTCACTTCAATTTTGACACAACCTGCTCTGATACCACTGATGGAGAGTGTTAATCTTCAAAAGAACAAGTTAACCTTGAATTTAGATCACCTCTATATCAAGATTAACTTTAGACTCCACCAAACTTAGAGATCATTCACCAATTTATCAGAAAATTGATTATTCTCAAAAAATTCAGTTTCTTCAGAAAAGTCTGCTGCAGATTAATCACTCATTGACTAATCAATCCTGTAAAGTTTTTGATAAAACTTTGTACAACACTTTGCCTTGAGGTTGCGCAACTTTACCAAGTTAAATCTCTCAAAATGATTGAGTATACTGTGAGAAATATGTGAAACACTTTACCTATGTCTGAAACTGCTTCCTTGCAATGGCGACTTTGACACCTGCAACTTCTTAGCACTGGTTCTCCCAACTCTGAACCCGTTTGATCAAGATCTTCTAGCCATAGATGGCTTACCTTCCAACTTAGATTTTGAGCCCTCACTTGTGTAAAACTTTACACTGTGGACTGAGCACTGACCATTTCTTTGAAGATGAAATGTGCGCCAGATTTTTCGACTCTTAGAACATTCTTACATATGAATGTTCCTAATCAAAATTCTCTCAACCTGATTACAATTAACCTCTCAAATTTTAGCCATAGATAGATTAGCTATGGACTTAGACACGTGCAGAAGGATTTCTCAAAAGATTAAACACAGAAGGAGCAGACTGCTAAACATCGGGCGCAAGTTTCTCGATTTCTTCAGAAAATTACATACTAGTGAGGATGGATGATTCACTCACTTACAATGTGTCTAATGACACTAATTTCTCTCTCCCTATTCTCTAATCTTCTTCTGCTCTCTTTGCCCGACATTTTCCAACATATTTATAGATGAATATATACAAGTGTATGACTAAACAAAGATATAAGTCAGCTAATGTACATATGTGTACATATCTTTGGATTTTCTGAACATGTCCTTCCTTCAATCACCTGACTTTGTTTTCTTCTTGACTCCTTGTCTTCATTCCTCCATAATTCTTCAATTGATGATTGTCATGCACCAACATTTTGAACCTGCAAATGATACATACGCGAATGTGCTTCTTCTATCATCTCTAGATCCAGCCCAATACGCATCTGAGTAGACCTTTAGCTCAATATCTTAAGTAAATGAATAAAACAAACCTTTGTTCGTGGTCCCCTTTAGGTATTTGAGGACTCTCTTGGCCGCTTCCAAATGTGGTCTTCTCGGCTTATGCATAAACTGACTCAATATGCTAACACTTAAGCATATATCGACCCTTGTGAGTGTTGCATAGTTCAAACTTCCAACCAAGCTTTGTAGCTTGTGATGTCTTCAATTGGCTCTCCTTCATAAGCACTAAGCTTATGATTTTGCTCCATAGGTGTACAAGCACACTTGGTGTTTTCCATCTTGAACTTCATGAGCATGTCATGCACATCCTTCCATTGTGTGATGTATGTACCTGAACCTGTGTAGATTAACTCCAATCCAATAAAATAAGTGAGTGGTCGGAGATCACTTATTTTGACATTAGGGGAAAAAATGAACCCTGCATGGGCCTTTTAGATTAAGGAATGATTAGGCATGGACCAATGAGAGGAGGGTGGTGGACACAATCTAGTCCCTTAATCATATAGGCTAGGCATAGGCTTCCCTTGTTTTTATGTGGTCAAACATGGAAAAACCAGGTAGAACAAGTGGGTTTTCCATTGAGAATGGTTTTGAAAATCTCGAGTTTCATTTAGAGCCATTGATTGTGTTAAAGATCCAAAGGCTTAGATGAAATAGCAAAAGTCAAGGCAACTTTGATCCTTGGCCCTTGGATTGGATTCAAAACAAGTGGCTAAGATAATAGTAATGATGACATAAAGCACCAAACAGCATACATCCTTGGATGAAGCGCGCGATCGGACACTTGAGTTTGAACTTTGACGGGAAATGCACCTTTAGATTGTAGCCATTAGTCGATCTTATGACAATCTAGTGGTTAAGGATCATCTGTTTGAAACAAAAGGCACCTTTGCATGTGTAGCCTTGGATGGAATCATCATCAGACAGCTCAAATTGACTACGCATTCCCTCTCAGCTCCAAACGCGGACGATGGTAGGATTGGCCAAGATCTAACGATCAAATTTCTTGTAGAACTCTGCCAAAAAAAATTCGGGGGAGAATCTTTTGCCTCCCACACATGTCAGAAACTCTCTCTAGATTTTCATGCCTTTTAATCTTGTCCATCAAATTGAAGGATCCAAAGGCCACAAAATTTTCCTCTCTTGAATTCAAAAACTATGTTTCATGAAATATTAATTTATTCTATAATAGCACTAGTGGTTTTCCATGGCCCCTTAATCTCCTAAATTAAGCCTTTTAATCCCTAAAAAATAGGAATCCTTACAAGGCCCATGCAGGGTTCACTTTTTCCCCTAATGAATTCCTCCTTCATTTGACTCTTTACGTGTTTGATTCCTTCAAGTTCATTGCCTATGATAATAATATCATCAACATATACACATAAATAGATCACTTCATATCCATTCATCTTTATGAACAAAGTGGTATCCACCTTGCTAGCATTGAATCCTTGGTCCTGCAAATAAGTCACCAATCTGAAATTCCAAGCTCTTGGAGCTTGCTTCAATCCATACAAGGCTTTCTTTAATTTGCATACATAGTTAGGATGATGTGCATCCTCATATCCACGAGGTTGTGCCATATACACTTCCTTTGAAATCCATCCATTCAAGGAAGCATTCTTTACATCAAGTTGATAGAGCTTCCAATTTCTAGATGCAGCAAGACTAATGATAATCCTAATTGTAGGAATTTTTGCAACAGGAGAGACAGTATCCTCATAATCAATACCGTGGATTTGAGCAAACCCTTTAGCAACTAACCTTGCGTTATATATATTATACTTCCATCTGGATTCCTCTTGATTTTGTATATCCATCGAGATCCAATTACCTTCATAGATGGCTTTTTAGGTACAAGCTCCCAAGTGTCATTCTCCTTCAAGGCTTCCATTTCTTCATCCATTGCATCTCTCCACGCTTTCTTGCTTTGTGCTTCTTCGAATGTGGTAGGTTCTTCATTGGTTGAATCCTTGGCAATGTAGATCGAGTGCTTGGTGACCAAAAAAGTATCATAACCAAACCTCTCTGGTTTCTTCTTCTCCCTTGGAGACCGTCTAATTGGTTGATGTGCGCTCTCGGGTCCATATGTAGCATCCTGCATCTTTTCTTTACCTTTGCTCTTCCATAGCTTTAGTCTTTCCAAGTCTTCTAGGTCAATCTTTGAATCACTTTCTTCCATTTGTTTTGGCTCCTTTGGTTGAAGTGATGGAAAATCTTCATCCAAGTCATAAGGCAGCTTCACTTTCCTGTCATCATCAAACCATGATTTGTTTTCATAAAAATTTACATCTCTACTCACAAAAAATCCTTTATTAGTTGGATTGTACAATCTATATCCTTTTTGGTTTTGATCATAACCAATAAATATGCACTTCTTTGCTTTGGGATTCAATTTCCATCTTACTTGAGAAGGAATGTGAGCATAGGCTAAGCATCCAAAGATTATGCAATGCTCTAGACTAGGTCTTCTTCCATTCCACACTTCATATGGAGTGGTTCCATTTAGTGCTTAGATGGAAGTCTAGCCTCTACCCATAGGTAGTTTGGCAATCCCTTTTCATTGATCATGGACCTTGCAACTTCAACAATAGCTCTGTTTCTCCTCTCTACTACACCATTGAGTTCGGGTGTATACCTTGTAGTGACTTCCCTTTTAATGCCTCTTTCATGCAAGAAGGCATCAAATTCAAAAGAGAAGTATTCTCCTCCACCATCCGATCTGAGTCTTTTCAAAGTCCTACGTGTTTAGTTTTCAACAAGAGCAACATACTTCTCAAAGGAATTAAACACTTTATCATTGTGCTTCATGAAAAAGAGAATGGTCCACCTGCTACAATCATCTATGAAAGAAACATAATATCTTGAGCCTGATATAGATGGCTCCTTACTTGGACCCCACACATCCGTGTGCACTAGATCCAAAGGATTTTGATACACATATCCCTTCTTATTGAAAGGTTGTCTATGAGCCTTTTCGAGTTGACAAGCTTCACACTTATAAATCATGTGTTGCCTTGTGATATTAGGCAAACCAAGTAAACTTTGGTCCCAACAAATTTGTTTGAGTGTCCTCTCACCAATGTGAGCAAGCCTTTTGTGCCATATCTCCAACTCTGTGAGAGTTTGAGATCCATAGCTAAAAAAAGCTATGTTCTTTGTATCTTCCACTTGAAAAGCGAAAAGCCTTCTTGTCTTTTCTCCTTTGGCAATCCTTCTAAAGCCTTGCCTTGGTTCTTCAACATATGCTCCGAATCGGTTGAATCTAACCTGCAATCCTTTTTCAACAATCTGTCCAACACTTATTAAATTTTTGGTAACTGTAGGGACATACAAGACTTTGCTTAAGAGGTTCATATTCCCATATGATGTCTTCACATTACCTATCTTCTCCACTAAGTTCTTTCTATCATCTCCTGTTTGCACTTCATCTTTTTTTTTAGGATCTTCCAAATCAAAAAGAAAAGCCACATTTCCTGCTACATGGTTTGAACATCTTGAATCAATGTAAAAGATCTGATCATCATCCTTACCCTTCTTCATTGATAGATTCATAATCAATAATGAATCTTCTTGAATTTGGTCCTCTGCATAGTTGTTGTAATCTCTTCTTCCTCTAGGGCCACTTTGATAGTTGTTGTTGTTGTTGTTGTAATTTTTGTTGTAGTAGTTGTTCTTGTATCCTCCATTGTATCTGCCTCTATTTGATCCATAACCACCTCTATTGAATCCTCTTCCTCTTGAGTTCCTCGGGTTCCTGAAACATTCTTCAGTAGTATGATTAGATAAGCCACATATATTGCAAGGTTGAGATGATTGGAATCTCCCCCTGCCTTGCTTTGCACCTCTGCCTCTTCCTCCGGCTCTTCGTCTACATGCAAAGTTTGCTTGGAAAGTGCTACCTTCATCTTCATTCTTCCTATTCTTTGACTTGTCCTTGACCTTAGCTTTATTAGAATATAAGGCAGAAGTTTGATTACCTCTTGATGACTCACCACCTTTGCTAATCTTTGCTTCATGAGTGAAGAGTTGGCCCATGAGTGTGTTGAGGTCGGGTACATGCATATCCATGTACAAATCCATGGCTGTTATGAAGGACTCCCACTTGTCATCTGCTTTGATTCCATTTATGATTTGTCTAATGATTTTCTCCTCTTCAATTACCTCTCCAATGCTTCCAAGTTGCTCCAAAATCTCCTTCATCTTTTTACATAATCACTCACACTTTGCTTCGGGCTTTTCTTCATTGTTGTAAACTCCATCCACAATTGGTTCTTCCTTGCTCGAGTGTTGGAAGAGAAGAAAGAAGCAAGTGCATTCTAGTTCTCTATTGATGTCTTGCATCCCTTGACATGAGGTAAAAGAAAATCAGAGATTGAGTTTACAATATAGGACCTTGCAAGTGCATCCTTCAGACACTAATTTGAAAGTCCTTCCACTTCTTCATGTGATGGTTACCCTTTGTTCCTCATGGTTGGCATTGCTTCATCTTCGGATATGAATCCATATAGATTCCTCCCTTGAAGGTAAGCCTCCATCCTTAGAGACGATGCTAGGTGGTTGTTTCAATCCAATTTGTCAATTGTTGATGGAAATCCATCTCCCATGTTGCTTGACTATGCTCTAATACCACTATGAAGAGAGATGGTGGATGCAATCCGAAGATGAGTTGGTGCTGCTACAACCGGCTTCACACCAGCCAATCAAAAATTCAGATTTGATTAGTAGACCCTTTGAGCTTCCTAAATCCACCAAAATATCAGCCAGTTACTTTGGAACATGTATCTCCAAAGTTTAAGTCAAGATAGACTAGTTGCAAAATGACTAGCTCCCAAAACTTGCTATTTTTTAACATACACCTACTGGAAAAAATGAGCAGTGCTCTCAATCTAGTAGTAATTAGATAAATTCCTTTTGTTCATAGCAAATAGACTTAAATAGATTGCTAATCCAAGTTAAAACACGTCAAAGGATATGTTGGCAGCAGTCAGGGAACCGAAGGAGCCACAAGACGAAGAGAGTCAGAGCGAAGGGACAGCATAAGCAGACATGGCAGTCAAAGAAGATCTGGCAAGTAGGCCAATAATTTTCTTCATGAAGAAGCAAGTATGAGCATTCACGCAAATCTAGCACTAAGGGAACCCTTTAATTTTTCAAAAACCCTTACACCAATTAAAAGTGATTCTCATCACTAAACACCATTGTAAATACCATTTCATATTTTTGTAGCTCCATTTTGTGCAAGCCAAGGAGTCCCTGAGCTTGAGGAGCTTTAGAAGTATCTACCTGCCAATTTTCGTATTTTTTAGATCTCGTTTGAGCCCTCAAATAAGCCCTGGAACCTAATTTTTAACTAGGCCGGACACTAGGTCTGAACAGGGCCAAAGCTAGTCAAAAACTATAAAAGGAGCTAGAGAGCTCATTTTCGAGGGGGATTGTAATTGAAACAAACTTGTAAGAGCTTTTAAAAGTAATCTAAGAACTCCATTGCTTGTCTCTCTTTGTCTTGCCGTGTGTGCGCGTGTGTGTGTATGTGTGTGCATGTTTGTGTGCTTCTCACTCACGCATTTGTGCCGCCACTTGCTCGAGGTCTTCACACCATCCTCACGTCTTCCCGGATTGACATTAAAGGAGGTGCTACTCATCACTGAGCTACACCAAATTTTGGTGCCGTTGCCGGGGATCGAGCTTTGAGGACGAGCGTGTGATGGTAAGACGTAGAGTTGACGCGTTGGAGTTGTAGGTATTTTCTTCACTTTCATCTATTTTCTTGTTTTTTCTTCACCATCCTCATCACCATCATCATCATCACCATCTTCCACCTCCATTTCCACCATCACGGAAATTTCAGTTTTTTGAGTATATCACCATCTCCACCTCATTTCCCTCATTTCACTTGTGAGAGAGAGCGAGAGAGCGAAATTGTGTGTGTTGTTTTTGCATGTTTCTTGAGCTGTCTTGCAGGTACAGGTCACATCATTGTCCCCAGCACTCTGTGCAGGTACGGATTTTGAAGTAACTGTCTGTGTGTCACCGACTTCTGTCAATCGCGACCGACAGAAAAAATGCTCAAATCACCAAACAAATTGCAAAACCATGATCTACAGGCCTAGAGCTTCCCAAAAATGTGTTTAGTTTCTTGAAATTCCTCAGATTTCTGTCAATCGTGATCGCTCTATCAATCGCGACCGACAAACCACGACAGACAGATCTGTCAATCGCGATCGACACGTCAATCGCGATCGACAGCCCACGACGGCTCTGTCAATCGTGACCGACAGAGTCAACGACCGATTGACCACGACCGACGGACCATACACGTGACACGTGTCAATCGCGATCGAGTCATCAATCGCGATCGACTCATCAATCGCGATCGACACAGTCAACGACTGTTTGACCACGACGGACAGACCACGACGGCTCTGTCAATCGCGACCGACACAGTCAACGACTGTTTGACCACGACGGACAGACCCTCGCGACCGACCTGTCAATCGTGATCGACACGTCAATCGCGACTGACAGAGTCAACGACCCTTTGACCACGACTGATTGACTTTTCGGAACCCCTGTCAATCGCGACTGACAGCCACGACGGACCTGTCAATCACGATCGACACGTCGATCGCGACTGACCTGTCAATCGCGACCGACAGACTTTGCGAACACATTAGAAGGGCAAATTAGGTCAAATTTTTTAAGGCAAAAATATTGGTCTAAATTTTGGCCAAGTGTGGGACAAACACTCGGGGTTAGCATTGCATGTTGAGGCCGCAACCCAAGTAATTCAAGAATTTTTGCCTACTTGATTAAACTGTTTTGAATCCTGTTTAGCCCCAAAACCCTGAACTGGCATAACTTCCTCATACGAAATCCGTTTGTCGGGATTCTTGTTTTGTTACGGTTGAATTAAGATCAGGAATATTAGATAGGGCCTTTTGAAGTTGACCATACCCAGGGGGAACAAAAATTCAAGGATCTCTAGAGTTGTGTCCAAAAAGTCATAGTGCAAAATTGGTGAAGTGTTACATGAATAAAAGTGATTGGTTCTGTCTTTTGAATTTAAGTCTTGAGCTAACCGTGGGCCTCTTACAGGTCCTTTGAGAGCAGCAAAGGGTACGCAAAGCAAGAGTAAGTGCAGGCTTGGGAATACGCGTCCTGGGCACACCAGGGCAACAATACAAGGAAAGGAACTCAAGGTTGGAAAACCCGCAACACCCTCTGTCAATTCTTAGTTTAGGCTAAGTGCGGGTAGTGTTAGAAGTAATTCCAGGCAACGATAGGCACGAGTTAAATCAAAGACTATCTAAGAAAATCAAGTGCAAGTTAAGAGATAACCTGTGTGTGTGTGAACGACAACTTTAAAGGAAAAGAACCTAACGGGAAACGACCAAACTAAAGTGCAAAATTAAACTCAAGTGTTCCTAACGACGTGATATCAGACAAGAGTATAAACACCATAATCCACATAAAAAGAACCAAGCAACCGATACAAAAGGACTCACAAATGTGGTTGTACCTGGGAGAAATTGGGTTAATCAAATAGGCATATGAACCTTAGATCAGGACGACACCTAGTAAGGGAGAGACAAAGCCTTAGGTCTTCAGAGGCTAGTGTCAACCACACTGCTAGGTCTTGGGCCCAGCAGTTGAGTCACCACTCGTGCTACCCAAGTTCTGAGACTAGTGAATCAGAGATGTCTCAAGGTATGGAGAGACCTACGGGAAGTTCAGGTGTGCCATACTTGCACAGGGTAGAAGGCCCTTACAAAACACAGTTGGAATACCTTCGGACCAACCGATTAGGTGCTAGCATCTATGAGGACGGCCTAGGAAGATCTGTGGTACAGATTAAGAATCCTGATCAATCCATTGGACTAGAGCGGCCAGCTGTCAAGTTTGAAAACGGAGCATACCTGGACAAAGAAGGAACCATATACGTAGTCACCAGTCATCCAGATAGGACGGACGAATTCGGAAATGTGATCTCAGAAGCGGACTTAGGTGACTTGGAACAAGGAAACATGGGTGTAGAACCTAGAACCCCCTGAGGCAAATCTGTTCTCACTAGGATTATCACACCTGAGTGGGTTCTTTAAGACAACAAGAGCATAGATTTGCTCCTCAATCGAGAAACTGACAAAGCCTTTTGGAGGTATAAATCTGATCAGCCAACTGATATAGGAACAATCATGATCTATGAGTTTAAGGATCCTGATAGCCCAGGTAGAGTGACCTACTTAGATCACGCTTCGGAGAGGATCTTTGTGGTGACAGGAAATGATAGGCATGCTTACACTTGAAAGGGTGAATTCGTTTTCCCCCAACCAAGATCGAATGTATCCTATGGTCACCCTGGAGCTGGGACATCCCAAGCTCATGGAATGCAAAGAGACAGAAGTAGAGATAGACCAGAAGTAAGCTTTGCCAACCCAGTGGGCAGAGAAAGAACGAGGATGGAAATAAATAGGGTAGAACCTGAGGTACTTAGAGCTCACAGAAATCAAAGAAATACAGATGAGTTCCCTCTACCCCGACCTAGAGAGCACACAAGGACGTTGAGACCAACTCAGCTAGTTAAGTCCATGAAGAACTATTTCGATGGCACGGGAGATCCATACGATCACGTGGCTGAGTTTAGACAAGTCTTGAGAGCTGAACAAGTGGAGGATCTATTCACGCAGTACAATGCCTTTGGTCTGACCCTTAGGAACACTGCCCTAACTTGGTTTCAGCCACTAAATGAGAGGCAGTTCAGGAGCATAGACCAACTCCTAGAGGCTTTCATTATTGAATTCTCTAAGAGTGGCATAAGGCATAATACCTCCTCGCTGATTCACAGCTTCAAGCAAACCCCTCAAGAAACCGTGAGACTTGCAGGAAGAAGATTTAGGCAATACTTGGAAAGATGCCCTGTTTCAGAGCTACCTACACCAGCTAAGCAAGTGGCTTTATTCTTGGATGGATTGCTAAGTACCAAATTGAGATCATATGTGTACTTGAAGGACCCTAGGACCATAGAAGAGTGTGTACGCATGTGTATTGACATTGAGGACAACCTAGGGGAGGAGTTAGAGCTTTCCAAGATATACAAAGATTCGGATAGTGCCTCTAGCCTCTCTTCCACGCAATCCACATCAATCGAGGAACTTGCAGAGAAAGTAGCTCAGAAGTTAGGTGTAACTAGCAAACAAATCCCAAGGTTTGCCCCTGTGAAAAGGTGATATACTTGTGGTGGTGACCACATGGCGAATGTCTGCCCCATTATGGCTCAGCCCCAAGTAAATCCTAGTAGCCAGTACTGCACCATAGAACGGAGATACACAAATCACACAGCGCAAGACTGCCCCTACAATAAGCAGGCTGTTAGGCAACCCTACCCTCAGCCATACCCTCAGCAGGGAAGATACCAGAACCCGTACCCTCCACAACCATATGGCAGGCCACAACAACCTTATCAGCAACCCTATCAAAACCAACAAAGGCCTCAGCCTGTGCTAGCACAACAACCCCCTGCCCCAGCTAATGCGATCCCAGTAAAATATGCAGCTGTAGAAGAGAACCTGAATAGAGCTATTGTCCCTGTAACACCACTGCTTTCTGAAAGTGACCCGAGTGACCATAGCTTTGATTCTACACATGTTGATAGTTCCCAGGCGTACTACATGCAGTCTCCAGAACATGGTGAGTCATATTACAGCGAAGAGCCGAATGAACCTAGTTGGGAGTCAGATTACACAAACGTCATGTATGCAAACCCCAACCCTAGGCCTCAACCTAGGCAAGTAAGACCTCCATTCCCAAGAGGACCGTGCTACAGATGCCAAGGAGATCACCTCATTCGTGATTGCCCCCTACCTCCACCTACACAAACCCAGTCAGTGACGATCCAAGGCTTTTGCCAAGATTGTGGAAAAGAGCATCTCTTACGAGATTGCCCAAAGAACCCCAATAATATGCCAAAAATCATGCCTATCAACGTTATTGGGTTGGTGGTAGACTCCACAGGAAGTGTGATGTCCACCGCACTAGTACAGGTAGTGACTAGAGCTCAGGCATTGCAGCAGAACCAAGGAGTAAACCAGGATAAGAACCCAGAGGCTAGTGAAACCGAGAGCATAACAAAGAAAAGGACTAGAGCGTCGAAAGATAGTCGGGAAAGAATGAAAAGACAATGGGCTAAAAAGATGAGTGAACTCGAGGAAAGCATAAGAGAAACCAAAGCCAGGATAACTGAACTCACCTCTCAAACCCCCTCTCACACTATCCCATCACCACCATTCCCATCGCCATCCGAACCGCCACCTTCCGACCCACCTCATATGATTCCACCACCCCCTAGAGTAGGATCAGTATTAGCTGATCCCACTCCTGAAGATATAGACATGATGCTTAAAGCATATCAGGCCAGAATCCAAGAAGGGCCAAATGTCACGGATCATGACAAGTGTTACCCTAGAGCTGACCTAGAGATAGAAAGAACCAAGCTTTGCGCGAAAATGGTCGCATTGGCTCAGACTATGTTTGAAGCCAGTCGCCTTTTCAATTACTCGGCCTCAGCCAAGACGCAATTACACTTGGATGGACTTCTAGAGAAGTTAGAGGGCATAATTGCAAGATCTGCCAAGGAAGAAGAAAATCAAGAAAGAGATAACGCAAGCAAAAATATGACCCACCCCCCACCGAAAGCTTATGTGCCAATTTCCATTGAACCAGACAATTTCCCCTCCCTAGAAAGAATGGAGAATCTAATGGCACAATCACAAAAGGAACCAGCCTCTCAACACAAAGGCAAGGCAAGTGAAAGAGTAAGCATTCCTGCCCAAGAAGCCTATGTGCCTAACTCTACGGAGCCAGACACATCATCTTCTATGAATCGGTTCACACCAGAATTCCTACGTGAGATTCAAGAAGACAAATGGGCTAAGGAAAGTGGATTCCCTCCTCCCATTGAACTTGTGGATGATGCACATGACCAATTCCCACAAGACATCCCATCCATTTACGGAGAGCAGGAGAGCATCCAATCTCAAGAAAGATTAAACTTCGAGTCTAATTCTTTACAGGAACTACCCCATTTCACAGGCCCATGGGAAGCAAGGTCCACCTGTATGAGAGCACCTACAGTCATGGTAAGAAACGAAGATTCAGTCATACCTAGGAACACAGAGGTAGTGAAGAACACTAACGTGCAGTGCAATCTCAAGTTAGAAGAGCTACTCAAGGTTAGACCTGAATTATGGAAACATGTCGCCAAACAAGTACCAGAAATAGCCAAACCTCGTTCCCAAGTAGGATCCCATAGGACAGTGCCAGAAATTCCCTTGGAATGTGTGAAGGTGAAGAAGGGAACACCTATCTTCCCATCACCTACCAGGAGTACACCACCAAGGCAATTTTGGACTCAGGTGCAGGAGTTGCAATTGCCACTACTTCCCTATGGAAGCGTTGGGGCAAGCCAGCACTCAGGCCAACGAGGATGAAATTGCAGATGGCCAATGGTCACATAGAGAGACCCCTAGGATTGTTAGAAGGAATAACTCTCACCACTTGTGGTGTCGAGTTTGAGCATACATTTGCTATATGTGACTTCAGCAAAAATCATGCCTATGAGATGATTTTGGGAAGACCATTTATGCGACAGTTGCAAGTGGTACAGGACTGGGGAACCAATTCTTTGTACCTACAGCACTTGGGTGTTACGACCAAAGTCAATCTTAAAGATTACTCTCATAGAGATGTACCTCCTATCCAATGGAATCCCATCCATAGAGCCAAAGATGATACTGAATCGGTGCATTCCATAGGGTTGGGATCCTCGTGGATGCATGAAGACACTCACTTATGGATGTGCAAAGTAGCAATAGAAGAAGATAAGAGAGAGAAAGCCAGAGAGATAGGTGCGAAAGAAACACATAGATCAATTCAAGACCCAGCCTATGCACCTGTAGTTTTTCTTGATGAGGAATTTGAACCCCATGGCTGGGCAGAAATCTTAGCAACAATGGATGTAGCCGTCCATGAGGAGCAATGGACACCTCACTGTGATGAGGATGGCTATGACATTTCAGTCTTCTCCATAGAGCCAATCATGGGAGAGGCAGTTCTAGAAGAATGTGAACCTAGCCCTGATGCATTTGAGGATGCAAGTGACTCGGATCTAGAGTCGATCATTATGGACCCACCATTTGCATCAGATGAAGAATACTTCCATGAAGTAGAATTTCGACCCCAGAGGCATGGAGAGCTTATAAACGATGTAAGATTAGCCACACATGTGACCCCTAAGGAAGAAGTAAAGAAACGAAAGAAAAGAGAAGTCTCACCAAAAGAGGAAGAATCTTTGTTTGAGGTTCCAGAAAATTTTAAGAAGTATGAGATAGATGACAGGAGAGTCATGATAAGAATGCCTAAACGAGAGGCACAATCAGGAGAAGCCTATGATAACAAAGAAACCACCAAGAAAATAGTAGTGGCCCTAGAAGAAGGAGAGGAGAGATGCACGTACATAGGCCATGACCTAACATAAGAAGAAGAGCAGGCGTTAATTGCCTTGCTGAGAGAATACAGAGATGTCTTCGCTTGGAGTTACAAGGATTTGAAAGGTGTTGACCCGGACATATGCTCACACATCATCCCCATGACCTCAGATGCTAAACCCTCTAAGCAAAAGCCCTATACATATAACGATAATTACGCTGCTAAGATCAAAGAAGAGATAGATAGACTGGTTGAAGCTGGATTTATCTATGAAATTGAGCACACTGAATGGGTATCCCCCATCGTAGTGGTGCCCAAGAAGAATGGAAAGCTGCGCGTATGAATTAACTTGAAAAAGGTTAATGTGGCCACGATTCGAGATAACTATCCGCTTCCCATCACAGAACATCTCTTAGAAAGAGTGGCAGGCAAGGAAGTGTACAACTTCCTTGATGGTTTTTCGGGTTACAATCAAGTAGCCATAGCTCCAGAGGATCAGCATAAAACGGCTTTTGCCACAGAATGGGGCATTTTTGCCTTTAGAGTAATGCCATTTGGGCTTACCAATGCACCAGCGACCTTCCAGAGGCTGATGTGCCATGTGTTTAAGGAGTTCCTGAGGAAGAGTTTAGAGGTCTATGTTGATGATCTTTGTGCTCATTCCAACATTAGACAAACCCATATCCCTGAGCTCAGACAAATCTTTGACAAATGTAGAGAATATCAAGTCTGCCTGAACCCAGAAAAGTGCGTTTTTATGGTAAGGCAAGGCAAGATTCTAGGACACATAGTGTCAAAGAATGGCATATCTACTGATGAAGAGAAAGTGAGAGCTATAGCAGAACTACCTAGGCCAAAGAATGTCAAGGAAGTACAAGCTTTCATGGGGCATTGTGGTTATTACCGACGATTTATACACATGTATGCTGTCATTGCAAAGCCCATGTACGGACTTCTAACTAACTTCGAGTGGACGGATGAATGTGAGAATTCCTTCCAGGAGCTTAAACGAAGATTATGTTCAGCACCAATCTTGACCACACCAGATTGGAATAAACCATTCCATGTTCATGTGGATGCATCCAATTATGCTATTGGATGTGTGCTTGCACAACCTACTGGTGAAGGTAATATGGATCTTCCAATTGCCTATGCCAGTAGACAATTGAATGCGGCTGAACGGAATTACACCACTACAGAGCGAGAAGGATTAGGCATTGTATATGCAGTTAAGAAATTTAGACACTATTTGCTTGCAAATAAGTTTAAATTTTTTACTGATCATCAGGCATTGCTATACCTCGTAAACAAACCATGCAATACAGGAAGATTAGTGAGATGGTTTCTCTTGCTCATGGAATATGACTTTGAGGTTGTGGTAAGGAAAGGTAGGACTCATTTAAGAGCAGATCATCTCTCTAGGCTCACATCAGGAGAAGCCCCACAAGGAGTATCAGATGACCTTCCTGATGCTTACTTGTTTAATTTGGAAGTTGTACCGCAGTGGGCTAAGCCATTGGTACCAGTATTGACATACGGGCCTATTCATCCAGTGGTAAACACACGGAATAGAGAGGTAGTTAAAGCCCAAAAGTACCACATCATGGCAGGAAGCATGTACACGCACACAGATCAAGGGATCTTGGCTTGCTGCGTAGAAGAGGATGAGTACGCTAAATGGTTGCAATTAGCACATGTAGGTGTGTTAGAGCAACACTACTCAAAGCAACAAACTTTACAGACCCTAAAGAGACTCGGAGTACATTGGCCAACTATGGAAGCAGATGTCCAAAAGTTGTGCAAGGAATGCCCAATCTGTTGCACTAAACCACCTGTGGAACACGCCACTCTTTATCAAGTATCCATTGTGCCAGATTGGAGTGAACCTCTAGTATCCTTCCTGAGGACAAACACATTCCCTCCAGACATGACTCTGGCTAGGAAAAGGAGTATAGAACAAGAAGCCCGGGATTACTCACTCATTGGTGATAATCTATATAAGCGTGGTAAAGATGGTTACTTAAGGCTATGTGTCCATGAAAGTGAATATCTTAAGATCTTGGAAACTGCTCACCAAGGTGTAGCAGGAGGACACTTTGGACCGAATCGGGTGATCAAGGCAATACTATTTGCAGGCTTCTGGTGGCCTACCCTTCACATGGATGCACATACCTATGTGAAACGGTGTGATGTCTGTCAGAGGACTCAGTATCCTATACGCAAAGATGAGATGCCACTGAAACCTATGATGGGTGGACGTGCGTTCTCTAAGTGGGGAATAGACTTCGTAGGTCCTATTACTCCCCCAGCTAAGGGTTCCCATGTGGAATATATCATTGTTGCAACAGACTATCTAACTAAGTGGGTAGAGGTAAAAGCCACGACGAAGAACGATGCTCAAACAACTGCTAAATTCTTGTTTGAGAATGTATTCACAAGATATGGGCTACCCATAGAGCTTGTAAGTGATAGAGGCACTCACTTCTTGAACGAAGTGATTGAAAATCTACTCCAAGAATTCTTGGTAATACATAAGAAGTCTGCCCCCTATCACCCTCAAGCTAATGGACAAGCTGAGAGCACTAATAAGATCTTATGCAATGTACTGACGAAATTAGTGAACACTAAACGCTCTGATTGGGACAAACAGCTACACCATGTTGTTTGGGCATACCGAGTCGCCTACAAAACGGTACTCCAAGCCACCCCCTTTCAGATGGTATTTGGCCAAAACGCTGTGCTACCCTTGGACTTCTTAATTCCTACATTGAAAGTAGCACAAGAGCACGAGTGGACGGGTCATGAACTCTCCTCTAGACTTTTTGACCTTGAACGATTAGGAGAAACAAGACTGAGAGCAGCTGCAGGAATATATGCAGCTAAGAAACGACAGAAGGCATACTTTGATGCCCATGTGAAGGATAAGGGCTTGAAAGCAGGAGATCTAGTTTTAGTCTATACACTGAAACAACACGCAAGGAAGCTAGAAAAGAGAGGCTACGGACCTATGATCATCAATAGAATCTCCACTAGTGGAGCAGTACAACTAGCCACTATAGAGGGTGATGTTCTCCCAAAGTATATTAGCGGTTGCAGAGTCAAGTTGTATCAGGAACCCCTCACGGAGGAAATGCTCAGCCGACTCAACACTGCTAAGAAACACAAAGAGGAAGAAAAGCGAATTCGAGAAGAAGCTCAAGCAGAAGCTTTAGAACGCATCAGAAGGATGAAGTTACGAAGGCAAGGTAGAGATCAGCCTAGAACAAATGACTATGCAGATCAAGGATATCATATGGCAATGTGTGAAGTCGCAAGAACAAGCTCGCATAGGATAATTGATCGACGTCCTTTCATAACCCTAGATATAGGACAAGGAAAGAGTGCAAGAACCGTAAGAGCCTTGATTGACTCAGGTGCAGCCACTAGTGCTCCTAAATTGTCTTACTGTCTAGAGTTGCAGTTAACTGTCAATCCTGTGGAAGCATATCTCATAGGATTGGGAGGCGTGGAAACCCCTTGCATGGGCGAGGTGGAACTTCCCCTCTACATTCATGATGAGGCAATGACAGTTAAAGTACTAGTGTGTCAAGATGAGGACCTCACTGAACCCCTTGTCTTGGGTCAAGACTAGATCTATGACCAAGCAGTCAACTTAAACCTAAGAAGTGGACTTCTTCAGGTATGGGTCAATCATAGTTGAATTACAGTAGAGTTAGATAATGGAGCACTCAAGGAACTAGGAAAGGCACAGACTCCTGGTCCCTCCAGGGGTGCACATGAAGTTGACCATGCTGTTCTTGTCCAAAACTATGTGTTGCAGAGGAATGATATTCTCAAAAAAGGAGTCAGGGATGCAACGGAACTCCCTTCTTTTCCAAAGGCCAGAAGGAGGCAGCAACCAAAGGTGGATCAAAGGCAGAAGAAGCAGAGTACTACCTATGCCGGAAATCAAAAGGACCTGCGCAGCAAAATGTCTCAGCAAGTGAACCAAGTGTGGGTGCGGAAAGGCGAACACCCGGTTGCACTCAAGCCAACCACACGGGCAAAGCCTCTTATTAGTAACCAACAACACGACACTAATAAGAAGTCTTTCAGAAATTCTTCTGCTAACGTGAAATCTATTTGGGTGCCCAAGAAGTCGATGAAGGCTAGCCCACAATCAAGACAAATTTGGGTGCCTAAGGCTTGCTTGCGGGCGCAAATAGCTACGCCGAGGCCACAACCTATACAGCGTAACCCATTCACTCGCATAGCCAGCATTCACTCGTTTCCAACACTCAGGAACACACCAAGGCCCATGAGCACGAACATAATCGCTTGTAAATGGGTCCCTAAAAAGCCTCATTTTCAAGTCGATACACCTATAAAGCTCTCTAGAGTCTCTACGAAACCAAGAACAAAACCCATCCACTGCAATTGGCCGCCTAAGACCTGTAATAAACCCCCCGACCCCAATTTGTAAATTCATCCCCACTTACTAACTGCATTAGTCTCCTAGGACTACCCAAGCATTAACTACACACACTGTCTTCGTGCACTTACTAACCACTAACTCACCATCTACCTCATGTTAATGTTGTAACGGGGACAACAACGGATTTATTCTGTCCATTACGATGTTAACACGTGGTTCTATATTCTCATTCTCATAGAACCAACCAGCAAGCAGGGCCATGGCAGAAGCAGGAGGTGCCAGTTCTCAAGCCGGATCCGGTACACAGATTGTGGACATAGAAACACTCCTCCTCGAGCCACATCTCACCGCAAGGCCGCAAGAACTTCAAGCTGTGCATGTGCTCCCCATTCAGGATCCTCCTCAAGGGCACACCTCTCAAGTAGGTAAACACGCTCACTGGTTCAGTGATGTCGCTGGACCATTGGGCGATGGAACCTATTTCTGGGAAGCAGAATTGGAATTTAATGGTAAATGGGGACGGTACCACTTTTTCATGCGTGAGTTTGAAAGCTATCAAAACGCCGAAGTCATGCGATCAGTTTGGACCAAAGCCGGTGTGGACAGTTATTTCAGGGCCCACTTACCAAAGCCAGACTTCTTACGATGTTCATATCTTATCAGTACCATCACGCCAAGCAGGGCCAAGGGAGGCGACAGCACCTTTGTGTTACCCTCACTGCTGCCGGGTCATGAGCTTAAAAGATTCAAGCTGACCCTTAATCTGGTACGAGAAGCGTTGGGCATGTATGGCATGCACATCCCCACTGAAAAGGAAACCATGGTTCCAGGACGAATGAAACACAAAGATCTTAATAAGCTGAAGGATATGGTAGCGATGACACCTACCATTGCGCTTCACCTGCGGACCGTCATGCAACATTTTGCTTTCCCCGCCCAGGAAAGATTCACAATGCCCCCAAAGAAAATATGGTTCAGCTTGTATCTGGCAGAGACAGAAAGCCTTCCCATCAATGTGCCACACTGGATCATAGATCAGATCCACCTAGCCCATCAAAGGTGGAACAAGAAGCAGAAAATTGTGCTTCATGGATGTTGCACTCTAACGAAGATAATCTACCGATGTCTGGCCTATGACGTGCCTATTCAGAGGGCACTCATATGGCCCCGCGCCCAGGAATTCCAGAGAAGACTATCAGCAGCAGGTCCCCCATCAAAGAAAATGAGGGGGGGAGTACAATTACCCTGTGCTCAACCAAGGGGAGCCACCACTACACCAGAAATTACCCCTCCCCAGACACGACGCGTTAGGCCATTCACAATCCGGCTGCCAAGACCAAGCACAGATGGACCTAATCTGGTATTTCCACCCGTCCCATCAGATCTAGAATTCCCACAGGGTTTTACTCTAAATGATCTCACGGATGAAGAAGTGGCCCGACTAATCTATGACTCTAATCTCGAGACGGAAACAGAACGTGCTCAGGAACCACAAACCCCAGACAACAACAGCAGCCCCCACCCGACCAAAAGTGGTAGAAGTCGACGTAGAGGAACAAGAGGTAGAACAAGAGGAAGAAGCCTACGAGGAACAAGAATATGACGAGCTTTCCGAGCTGGCAAGTGCCCCTGCGTATTCGGCACAAATCAAAAGGCTATATCGAACCATGCAACTAGTTCAAGAACAGCATAAGATGTCACTGGAATCGGGCAAGAAACTCATGAACCAGTTGCTAGCTGAGGAAGGTGTGGACGATATGTTCATTGAGTCCATAAACCTTCATGCCGACGCACTAGGATTGGATGAGGCCATCCATGAGGCAATGGCCTACATTCACAGATTTGAGAAGAGGGTTCCCGTTCGTCCCAAGAGGTCCGGGAAACAAATTCATATCAATGTATCAGCACCAGGAGAGACAACGCAAGCAGACGACCATCAGGAAGCACCACTGTCACCACCATCCCCACCTCGCACTACACAATTCACTCCACCACATGACACTAGCACCACCACGTCCACTACCACCACCATTGTCATGGGAATCCCACTCTCTCCGGGAATCCAATTCGGGGGAGTCACCATGCCCACTTTCACCACTCTTTTCACTGACGTCACATCCACTCCACCCACGATCCCCATCTACACTGTCACTCAAACAATTGACACTATGGAAACATCTCCTGCCACAACACCGCTCCCTCCCCCCATGCCACCTTCATCTCCCATACCCCCTCCACCCACATCTCCACTTGCATCCACATCATTCACAACTCCCTTTCCCGCCCCCATTCCCCCTGCATCTTCACCCCTCCCAGCATCATTTAATGTAAATAGCATATTTTTAGCATTAAATCAATGTGTATATCAGCTTCAGAATGAGTACAGAGCTCTGGACGGCCGGTATCAACAACTGACAACACACCACCAGAACTTACAAAGTCAATTTCACATTCTACAAGAGGAAAATGCAGAAGTGAACCAACGCTATACAACGCTTGAGCAGGCTCACCAAACACTATTGGAGGCACCACAACCATCGACAGAATCAGGTGTCAAACAACTAGAAGCCTTGCTCGAAGTATACCAGGCCGATAACCTACGAGTCAGACGCAACTTGGCGCTACTAAGGAAACATATGGCCACAGCACTGGAGGAGAACAAGAGACTGCAAAAACAAAATGAAGAGAATCTGGAAGCGGCAATGGAAGGCTCCCCCCACGAGATAGACCCAGAGCAGTTCAAAGCAGTTCCCACGGAGACGATGAAAACCATTTTGGAAAGCTATGCAGATCTCCTGGAAGCCCATGATGACTTGGAAAGAGAGCGTGACACACTTCAGAGCAGACTTAAGGAACAAGAGGAACAACCGAAGAGTGTCCCATCCACCTCTACCTCAAACGAAGTAAAGGCCTTAACAGAGCAGGTAGCAGAATTACAAAAGAGGTTACTAACATACGAGAGGCAGCCATCTCCAGTGGTCGAACCAGAGCAAGAAGAGTTGGTCCCTATTGAGGTAGATGATTCGTATGAGGAACCGTATGTTCCTATGCCAATGCTAGGCGGGCGACGAACCTCAGAGGGACTAGACACATTGGAAGTGGAAGCACCCGAGTGGCTTCAGACACTGGAAAGGACAGCGAACACCCACGAAGAACGGGTGGGCATTTAGATCCAATCACTAGCGAACTTAGAAGAAACTGTCATAAAGTCTGAATATTTCAGAAGCATGTCTCATCATAGATGGATCGGCACCAATAATGACCAATATGTGCCATTCTGTATACTTTTGGCCGATTACAACGCGGAGATTCAACGACAATGTGGCAAGCCTCCCACATTTGCTACACAATTTGGTCCAGATGATATATCGGAAAGTGCTCAGCGTGGGTCCATCCATCAACCCACCTGGAGAATCAAGCTTTTGGAAACGTATCCTGAAATGGTCCGAACCTGGAATAATATGCCGTTGTTTATTAAATATAATCCTTGTTACATTCCAGTTCTTCGACGACGCACCTGGCCTGAATTCACTATTGCCGTCAGAGACATCAAAGCCTGTGCAAAATGGTTGAATTATGTTTACCTAGCACCTCCACGAGGACCCCCCACGGTCAACTACATGATTTCTACAATCAGTCACTGGAGTACTCGGCTACGCAATAATCCTGATGTGATGGCCCAGATGTGTATGAAAATATTTGAATTAATGCTGATCACTTTCAGGACGTTTAAGAACATTAAGGACCCTCACTTCTCAGGTGCAGGCTTTGTGACAGGAAACCAGGATCTAGTGTACGATATGAGTACCACCCCGTCAATTGAAGTAATATATGCTTGGCACGCCAGAATCAAGTACCTCCCAGCCTGCTTTAAACAGACATTTGAGGAGATGTTCATCACAGGATTCTGGGAATATCACTCCAAAATCTTTATACCCAGACCATCACATCTCCTCCAATTATTTGCTGTGGAGAGAACTATTTACTCAGAACAATTGAGGGTGCCTCATCCAGATGTTCCCGGACCTGTGAATTGGGATGATTTGCTCACAGATCTAGCACGCGGCTTGCGCCTTGAAGAACACCACCTAGCCTCCGATGTCGTCCAATACTATGTTCAAAAATCCTCTAGACAAGGGTCTGTCAGGGGCGACAGACGCGAGAGCGGGGGGGGTGTTGGCAGCAGTCAGGGAACCGAAGGAGCCACAAGACGAAGAGAGTCAGAGCGAAGGGACAGCACAAGCAGACATGGCAGTCAAAGAAGATCTGGCAAGTAGGCCAATAATTTTCTTCATGAAGAAGCAAGTATGAGCATTCACGCAAATCTAGCACTAAGGCAACCCTTTAATTTTTCAAAAACCCTTACACCAATTAAAAGTGATTCTCATCACTAAACACCATTGTAAATACCATTTCATATTTTTGTAGCTCCATTTTGTGCAAGCCAAGGAGTCCTTGAGCTTGAGGAGCTTTAGAAGTATCTACCTGCCAATTTTCGTATTTTTTAGATCTCGTTTGAGCCCTCAAATAAGCCCTGGAACCTAATTCTTAACTAGGCCGGACACTAGGTCTGAACAGGGCCAAAGCTAGTCAAAAACTATAAAAGGAGCTAGAGAGCTCATTTTTGAGGGGGATTGTAATTGAAACAAACTTGTAAGAGCTTTTAAAAGTAATCTAAGAACTCCATTGCTTGTCTCTCTTTGTCTTGTCGTGTGTGCGCGTGTGTGTGTATGTGTGTGCATGTTTGTGTGCTTCTCACTCACGCATTTGTGCCGCCACTTGCTTGAGGTCTTCACACCATCCTCACGTCTTCCCGGATTGACATTAAAGGAGGTGCTACTCATCACTGAGCTACAGGATATCCTAAGCATTGAGAACCAGATTCATCAACATTAGGAACATGCCCGCCATTCTCTGGGCTCTGCAGAGATAGACCAGTGAGCAGTAAAATGCAGATATTCCCAAACTATAAATACAATGACCATGAAATTTCGTATGCAAAAATTAGATGGACGGACAAATCCAACACACATTAAAACTCTTAGAAAGGTTCAGTATAGCTCGTGATATGAGCTTCTGAAGTTATTTCTCTGAGTGAGTATAGCAGAGAACAAAACAGAAAAGTAGAGAATGATTAATGTATAAATTCACATATGATTACAACCACATTGGCAATGAATATTTGCACAATGGGCATAGAATGATAGAGTTATGGAGTAATCTCTTCAATCTCTACAAAATGACATGAAGTGGTCATGTACAAATCTTGCTATTCACCTCTTCCTTCTTGCTCTTTTTATAGCTACTCTTGGAGGGAGTTTTGAATTCGAATTCGAATGGTTCCACCTAAAAATGATCCCCAAAGTTAGGAAATATTCCCTCAACTCACTAGTTCATGGTTTTAGGTAGTTGGAGCCACGATTTTTCTTTTTACATCATGGATGAGGTAAGCCATTCTTTTTCTTTTTTTTTTTCACAATTACAAGAGATAAAATGTACTCTTTTACAAGAGGTGTTCATATGTCTACACATATGGCTACAAATGAACATCATATCAAGCATGTAGGCTTGGGAAAAATGCACCAACATATATGATCCATGCATGTGGAGCTTCTTCATGAAAGCTTTCAAGGTATTCACTAACATAGTACATGCACTCCTCAAGCATCCATCCCTTTGCCATAGATCCTTCTGGCTTTGCTCTTTATTGCACATAACTTCTTAACATTCCAATAAATTGCTCAACCCAAAACATCCATCTAGTGTTTACAACACCTGCAATCTCTATTTCATGCACAAGATGGACTAATAAATGAATGTGAATATCAAAAAGTGATGTTGGATGCACCTTTTCCATCAAACGTAGTGTTTATGTGTATGCATATGCTTATGCATATAAAATGAACACGTTCTATCCGCTCATCCTTTAGAATCAAATGAGAGTGCAGTGCAAGTATTAGATGGAGTGGAAAATGGGAGAAGTAAATATATCTGAAAGATTCTAAAGGTGGGCAGACAAAAAGTGTTCATTCGATGCACTTTTGGCTTATCACTTTGGCCTTACTTTCATAACATGTGTATGAATATGTATGCATGTAACATTGATACTCTATACCAAGATTGTTGATTATCTTCTTCATTTCATCATGTGATGTAAGAAGAATATTCATGCATGGTAAAAGCTTTTCAAATAGTAACCTGTAAGTTCATTAAAAAAAGTGATATGAATGAAAATAAAGAAATAAATATGTGTGTATATGTGTATTTGTATGCATATATTTATGTTTATGCTTATGGGTATGTGTATGTGTATGTGTATGTGTATGTGTATGTGTATGTGTATGTATGTGTATGTATGTGTATGTGTATGCGTATGCGTATGTGTATGCGTAGGTGTACGCGTACGCGTACGCGTACACGTATGTGTATGCGTACACGTATGCGTATGCGTATGCGTATGCGTATGCGTATGCGTATGCGTATGCGTATGCGTATGCGTATGCGTATGCGTATGCGTATGCGTATGCGTATGCGTATGCGTATGCGTATGCGTATGCGTATGCGTATGCGTATGCGTATGCGTATGCGTATGTGTATGCGTATCCGTATGCGTATGCGTATCCGTATGCGTATCCGTATGCGTATGCGTATGCGTATGCGTATGCGTATGGGTATGCGTATGCGTATGCGTATGCGTATGCGTATGCGTATGCGTATGCGTATGCGTATGCGTATGCGTATGCGTATGCGTATGCGTATGCGTATGCGTATGCGTATGTGTATGCGTATGCGTATGTGTATGTGTATGCGTATGTGTATGTGTATGTGTATATGTATGTGTATGTGTATGTGTATGTGTATGTATATGTGTATGTGTATGTGTATGTGTATGTGTATGTGTATGTGTATGTATATGTGTATGTGTATGTGTATGCATATGCATATGCATATTGAATGAACACTTTCTGTCATATGGGAGTGCAGTGCAAGTATTAGCTCAACTAGAAAATGGGAGAAGAAAATGTATATGGAAGATTCTAAAGATGGGGAGACAAAAAGTTTTCATTCGATGCACTTTGGCCTTACTTTCATAACATGTGTATGTTTGTGTATATGTGTGCATGTTTTTATGTGTGTATGCAATCATGTATATGTGTATGTCTATGTATGTATATATTCATATGTGCATGTGTATGTGTGTATATATATGAATAGATAGAAAATTAAAAAGTATACCTTAATAGTGTCAAAACACATACATTAGTCCATCCAAAATGATTTTGAAGATTGAGGATAAGTAAGCTGGCACTTAGCCGTGTCAAGTGACTTCCTTCATATATATGATTTAGACATTCTTCTTGAAGATATTTCACATTTTTAGAAATATCAATGCTTTTTCTATCATTTTGATACCAATCCTCAATAAAATTTTCCATGCCATCATCTTCATCATTATCACAAAAATCTTGTACTTCATCTTGTTTTGAATAGAGACCATGAATCTTGGATATTCGATAGGATCACTTTTACATAGTCTCCTCATGCAAGCTTCTGATAAATGAGGTCTTACTGGCAACTCTAAACAGTGTGATAGAAGATCATCAATACACCAGAATCTACTCACATTAATAAATTCATTAATATTCCATAAATGAATGAAAAGTAAACTTAAAACATGAATTTAAATATGTAAGCTAATTTGAAAAGAGTTTCAATCAATTAGAGTTTTCAATGCAATGTAGGATAGGTGGATAGAAATTTTTCATTGCTCTCTAGCTAAAAGATGCTCTTGGAGGTCTACACCATCCATAATTCACTAATAATTCATTACTAGCATGTAATAAAGTAATAGCATTGACAACTATGTATCTTGCTACATCTCTGCTCATGTATGGTGATTCATGACTATTTTCATGCTCCTCGAATGTGCCATTAGTCATTGAACTATTATATCCTCGACTATTGTTTATTAAACCTGCTAATTTTGCATGCATGTAAGGTCTCCCATCAATATATAATCTTTCATTTTCTGCATGTGTAATCCCTCTACTAGTAAAAGATGCTATATTCAAGCATAATCCATAAGTACTCATGCTTTGAACATAGCGTGTAAGCTGATGCCAATCTCCCCATCCATATATAGGACCACAAAATGACATAAGAGTGACTTCAGAGTTCAGAGGCACATATGAATCCTCTACAAGCATGACCAACACCAATAATAGGGGAGGGAGCAATCATAAAGCAATTACCCCAAAAGTTAAAAACCTCTCCATCTAGAGGAGGTGGTCCTCTATTCTATCCTCCATATCTTCTTCTATCATGTATTTGTACTAGAGGACGATCACCAGTTGGCAAGGGATAATCTTCAGCCATTTTAGACTGTAAACTAGGAGGTAGAGGATTTCAAGAAACCTCTACCTAGAATTGATGAACAAAAAATCCATGATATGTACGAGGTATATTAGCATTATTAGTTGGAGAACCATCATCATCATCAAGCAAATATTCCTATATATTAAGTGTAATTTGATTTTGTATATGCTTTTTAAATAAAATAATGATATTAATTTATGGAATCAATACATACCCAAACATTATCACATTGATTAGTTGGTGGGCACACTCAAAACGACCATACATTTCCTCATGTTCAATACATTCCAATGGTGATCTTCAATATGTGCCATAGCAAATATTACACCAACATATAATATGCTCTTGATAGTAAAAATCATCATAATTCCTATCGGAGGACTCCTGTGAAGTTGTTGCATGGGTAGGAGGTGGTATACCCTCTGATTGATCAAAGTTTGATTATAATGTAACAATAAAAAAACATATATGAGTGATGTATGTATCTATAAAATATTAGATTATTGAAACTATATTTTTTATTTTAGTTAAAACACTAATCATTAATCTTTTTTATTTCTTTCAATGCACCGAAAGTATTATGGTCAATATCCTAATCACTCTTGCTACGCATTGTGGATATCAACATCTGAGTGAGTACATGCAAGTTCATCCAAATGCTTTTGTGAGTATAGTTAAATTTCATATAAATATTTTAATTTTATTGATGTTTTATATGTTTTATTTTATTTATTTTTAGTATATGTGATACAAGAGTATTATGGAGAGGTAGATATGGATGAGGTGGAGAGACAGACAGAGACGAGACAATCTCGATCATCATAGAGTGATCACATCTCTACCCATGATGCTAGTACAGATACATCAGATCATGGGGATCGATGATCATGATGATGACTTACATGATGATGTGGATGATCATGATCAGGATGACTGATATATTTCATTTCATATATTTTACATTGATATACATATTTTTTTATATCTATATATTTTCTCATCCCAGTTATGTTTTGAATTGTGTGTATGGTGCTAATTAATGAAAAGTATTGTTCTAATGTCTTTTTACTATTTATATTTAGCATGTGATTTATTACTTTAATTATATAAATCATTCATATTATATGTGTGTTTGTGTGTATATATGTATGTATGTGCATGTATTTGTGTGTGCATAAAATGTATGTATGCACATGTAGGTATATATCTATATTTGTGTAAGTGTGTCTATATGCATGTATATGTATGTATCTACGTTTGTATATATATGCATGTAGATATGTTTTATGCATATGCATGTGTGTATGTGAATGTATGTGTATGTGTATGTTTACCTCTATGTGTGTATGTGCATATATATGTGTATGTGTATGTATATGTGTGTATGTGCATATATATGATTATGTGTATGTATATGTGTGTATGTGCATGTGTGTGTATGTGTATAAGTGTAGGTATGTGTGTGTGTATGTGTATGTGTAGGTATATATGCATGTGTATGTGTGTGTAAATGTGTGTATGTGTATGTGTATGTGTATGAGTGTGTATATGTATGTATTTATGTTCATGTGTATGTGTAAGTGTATGTGTGTGTATGTGAATGTGTACATGTATGTGTGTATATGTATGTGTGTGTATATGTATGTATGTGCATTTGTATGTGTAAGTGTATGTGGGTATGTGTGTGTATGAGAGAGTATGTGTGTGTATATTTATGTATGTGCATGTGTATATGTAAGTGTATGTGCATATGTGTGTGTACGTATGTGCATGTGTATGTCTATGTGTGTGTGTGTATGTATGTATGTGCATATGTATGTGTATGTGTACAAGTATGTTGTGTGTAAGTTGTATCAATCTTTAAAGAGATGTTTGCAAAACTTTGGAAGTTGAATCTACTTAGACCTAAGTGGAGAGGGTGATTTTGGGAAAATCCATGGGGTAACTTGTTATGCTTTGAAGATAGAGAAAGGAGATCTCAAGCTCAAGACTAAATTCCTTTTCACTATTACCTCATCAATATGAATTGGTCAAACTTGGAACAATATTATCCAAGTGATTGTGATTGGAACTACTATGCAATGTGTGAGAGTACTTAAATAAAAAAAAGTACTAGCAATAAACTGGTGAATGAATCATGAGAAGTAAACTTTTTTTTACCTCTTACGAAAATAATCCCAAGTAGGTGTGAATCGTGACAAGAGTTTTGCACAATGATATATAAAGAGGTAAAAAGATCGAGAAATACCCAAGAATTAAGTTGAGAGTCTAAGTTAATTCTTTAGCTTATCTGCTTGAAGAATCTTTAGTTTGAAGTTTAATAAAGCAAGAAATAACTCTTAAGACCATCTTTAGTTTGAAGTTTAATAAAGCAAGAAATAACTCTTAAGACCTGTGTGATTGATTCTTATAGATGAAAGAAAAATATTAAACCTTGAAGCAAGGTTTTGTATGAAACAAACTCTCAAGTTTATTGGAAATTGCAAAACTGTTAAAGTTCTAACTCAAAGGTTTGAATTTAAGGAAAACTAAGTTCAAGCAAAAGTCACTACACAATGATGTAAATGCATGCTTGGTGATCTAGGACATCAAGTTTTACATGAACATCAAAGTGGGTATTGTGATATGGTACACCATAGTTAAAGTTGAAATAAGCCCAGGCTCATTATTGATCTTTGGATAAAATTCAAGAATTTAAGAAATTCTTCAAAGTTTCTTAATTTATCAAAATCCATCTATAATTTGAATTGATCTAGATGAATTCAGGTTGATCAAAATTGAATGGAACCCTTTTTTCCCATCTTCTACCAAGGACAACCCAATTGGACACAACCATTCTCTAGGTGGGTAAAAGCTTATCGGAAGTTGTTCAAAAGTTGAACCTATTTAAAACAACCAAGTTAGGTGTTTTGGTTTTTGGGGGGATGAATCAACACCCCTACGTAGCTTTGGAAGGTTTTTGCCCCTCATAGGCTACTTTGCATAGTGATATACACTCACTATTTGGACTCTATCTTAGAACTTAGCTACAAAAAGATATGGAGATTTCTACAATTACGTTAGGTAATTTTTGCTACCTATAGAATTTTAAAATAGTCAATTTGCATACTTTAATATGGAGAGCCAACATTTGAAATTAATATAGGCAATGTGTACTTGTAATTGTTTGCTTATGTGCCTAAATATACACTCATTGTTTGCAACCTCACCCCCATCTAGCTCATATAAAATCATAAGATTTATACCAAGATTGGGACACCATATGAGCAACAAATCACAAGTGAAATCACTTTGAATTGAGAATTAAAGAAAAAAATCCAACATAAACAAAATAGTGCCAAAAACTAGCTCACTACATATAGACGCATTGAACAATGGCTACCTACAATAGAAATGGAAGCTATAAAATAGCTAACTTAGAAGAAGGGCTACTTAAAATAGCTTGCTAACATTCTAAAAAAGATTATGAAAATATTAATTCTATTTTAATTTCACTCAAAAAATTGGATTCATACATGCATAACCTATGAAAAAGTGCCCCCTCAATTTGAGATGCATGGATCAATCACCACTTAACTTTTTTGGTGCCTATGAATTATGAAAGTGATTGTAACTTCTTTGTGGCTTATATTTGTGATATAAAGCCTCGAGATGATAGAACCAGTTTTCTCTTGCAGCTTGAATTTTAACACTCCCCTTCAAACCTTGAACTTAAATTTGTGGTACAAATTCTTATTTTCAATTATGGTAGCATCATTCCATCTAAGCCTTTTCTGAACATGTTTGAAAATAGATATTTGATACTCAAAAAATCCATCTTGAACTCCTTTGCAAAAACACTCTCTCTAATGAAGTGGTAGTGTACTTCAATCCTCTTGGGCCTAGCATGGAGAACATGATTTGAGGCTAGGTGTACATTACAAAAACTATTACACATGATAGGAATTTGTTTCATCTACAAGCTCGAATATTTAAAGGGCCTCTCCAAACACATAAGTTCACAAGTGAAAGGGCTGAATCTTTATATAAAGCTTCAATTGAACATAGGGCTACTATTAGCTGCTTCTTTGAGTTCCACAAGATAGACTTGCTTCAACCATGAGTATAATATAGCCACTTGTACTTTTTTCATCCTCCAAGCCCGCCCTTTGTGTATCTCAAAAAGCTTTGACGTGCAAATCTTCATCATAATCATAGAACTGAATTCATTTATAGTGCCATTGAATTATCTAAGAACCCTCTTGTTTTTCATTAAGTTTTGTGCTTTGGGAGTCTACATAAATTGTGAGAGAACTCCTACATGATTTGATATTGAACCTAGTAAGAGTTGCATAGTTCAAAGATTCCACAACCAATATATGCAAACAAACACCCTTGTTGATATATTTAGGTAGTGATGTGTGTGAACACACTAGGACCGCCAGGGCACTTTTTTCCCTTTTTAGGAGGTTTCTTTTCCTCGGCTTGTATATACGCCTATTGCCCTAATGGGCTACTTATCTTTGTACATTCTCTAGTAATACATTCAGTATTGTGTGTTGTGCTCCAAGCTTCTTCTTCTTCCTTGTGTTGTTTGTGTGCTTCTGCAGACGTCTAACTCCAACAATTGGTATCAGATCAGGTCGTCGCTTCATCTAGGGTGTCGTCGACACTCCTTCATTTGCAGTCTCAAAATTGCACGAATTTTGGTGAGCATACTCAGCGTGTTTTCAAGATCAAAACAGCTATGCTATGTGGTGCTGAAATCACGATCTGAGCTCGTTTCCACCTCTGAACGCACTATCACAGTGCTTGTGCAGGCTATTTTGTCTTTTTGTGCCAAAGATATATACCAGTTTTTGTTCGCTAATATAAGCGTATCGAAGTCTACTACAGGTCTAGTAGAATTCGTCTGGGCAGTTCTGTTCAACTTTTTGGGATACAGTCAATTTTTTGCATCAAGGTATTTTAGTCACTAGACATGGCTGAAAGCAGTGATGTATTCCGTATGTTGGCTGTTGAGGATAAGTTGGATGGTACCAACTACCCGTTATGGGCTTATATGATGCGACATGTGTTGGTTGCAAAAGGACTATGGAAGATTGTGCAAGCTGTCGAAAAATGTCCTATCACACATGCAACTGTTACAATTGTAGGTACTAAAGCTGATGTAGAAGGTGTCGAAGATGATGATATTCTACATATTCATGTTCATGCTGCGGTTTCTGTTGCACCTACTGCAGAGCAAATTTGCTAGGATGGCAGAGATGCCCAGGCACATGCATTGATAGCTTTGTCTGCCAAACGTACCATTATTCCTCACATCTGATCTTCCAGAACAGCTAAGGATGCTTGGGATACACTCACCACATTGTACCAAGCTAGGAATGAGGCTCGTGTTGCTTACCCCCGAAAACAGTTGGAGAGTGAGCACATGAATGAAGATGATTCTATGGACAGTTTCCTAACAAATATCAAAGACTTGAAGGAACAGTTGATTTCTGCTGATGAGATTATACCAGGTAGCTCACTTGTGCAGACCGTTCTGAATGGTCTTCCTGATTCATATCAGAGTTTTGCTTCTACTCTTTGGTTGATGATGAAAAGCAATCCAAATGCCTTGTCATTTGAGGAGTTAGTCTCTATTCTGTTGCAGGAAGATCAGTCCAGGCAGAACAGGTCCATTATGCGTGTTGGCGATCAAGCTTTCCTGGCTAGTCAGAAGGGCAAAGAAAAATGGAGCTCTTCTACTAGTAAGTAGAAATTTGCAAATGCTGCACATTCGAAGAACCAAGACAAAGATGAGAAAAAATCAGAAAAGTAGAAATTGTTTTGTAAGTATTGTAAAGGGAATGATCATATCATAAAGAACTGTCCAAAGCTGGTTGCACAAGAGGCAAAGAAGAAAGAGGTTGGAATGGCTATTGCAGAAGCCTCTACACAAAAAACAGAGTCTGCTAATCTTGTGCAAGAAGAAGAATGGGCATTTACTACTATTTGCAATTTTGAACCATCTTCTCATGAGCAGTGCATGTCTGCAGTAGACTCAGATGTTTAGTACTTTAAAAGTGGGGCGGCCAAACATATTACCTCGCAGCGCAGTTTCTTCTCTTCACTCAAGCCTGCCTCTATAGGGAATATTGTTACATGCGCCAACAACTCCTCTTATCCTGTTATGGGAGTTGGTAAGATCATTTTGACTACTGCTGATGGTAGTTCTTTCACTTTGTTAGATGCTTTATTTGTGTCAGGGATCAAGAAGAACCTATTATCAGTTTTTGCATTAGCCAAGATTGGCTTGGTTGTGAAATTTGTTGATGACAGGTGTACAGTTCATGATCCGTCAAATGGGGATGTGATTATTGCTTCTGGCATTTTATGTCCTGGGCTGTATAAGCTCATAGACTATGAAAGATCTGTGAATAATTCGGCATGTGCAGTACATGATTCTCAGGCTATCTCAGATACAAAGCTTTGGCATGCACGCTTTGGTCATCTGAATTTTGCTAGTTTGCTACACCTGCAGAACTCTGAAATGGTGTCCTCTTTGCCCAAACTTGAGGCACCTCGAAAACATGTTTGTGAAGGCTATATTTTGGGCAAAATGCAGCATTCCTCCTTTCCAAACGATGGTTCAGTTCAGGATACTCAGAAATTGTAGCTTGTACATAGTGATGTTTGTGGTCCTATGGAGACACCTTCTTTTGGGAATTATCTTTACTTTGTGACTTTCATCAATGATTTTTCCAGGCATGCATGGGTATATCCATTGAAGGCAAAGTCCGAAGTGTTCATGTGCTTCAAACAATTTTTGGTTTTGGCTAAAAATCTATCAGCATGTAAAATGGGCACCCTCCGTTCTAATCGAGGGGGGGAATATATGTCTTCTGATTTTAATGCACTTCTAGCTGAACGTGGGATAAAACACCAGTGTACAGTGTCGTATACACCTCAACAGAATGGAGTTGCTCAATGAAATTAGAACAGGTCACTCATGGAGATGGCGAGGTGTATGGTCAAGAGTCAGGCTTTACCACATAGTTTCTGGCATGAGGCCGTCATGTGTGCAACATATGTACTGAACGAGTGTCCCACTAAAGCACTGTAGTCTATCACTCCATATGAGGCTTGGCATGATCGCAAGACATTTGTTGCTCATCTGCATGTTTTTGGTTGTTTGGCATATGCATTACTGCCTGAACAACATCGCAGAAAGTTGGACGATAAAGCGATAAAATGTATTTTTGTTGGATATAGTTCTGAAAGTAAAGGCTATCCTCTGTATCATCCACAGACTAAACGCATTTTGGTTAGCTGTGATGTTGTTTTTGTGGAAGATGTTATTCAGCCATTGCTTTCATGTACTAAGGAGACATCGGTTAGCTCCAAAGACATGTATGATACTTTGTTGCCTCTTTTTACAGGTGGACAGTCTAGTGTTGGTCCCGATGAGGCAACTTCTCAGCCATTGCAGGTTTCATGTGATGATGCAGATCATTCCAGTTCTGATGCAAATTTACATGATGCACTGGATGAGAGAGCTGATATTGAGGAGGCAAAAACTATGCCAAAATGGTTAGTGCAGACTTTGCGCGACAACAAATTAGATGCACCTCTATCATATCGTACTTGTTTATGCTCTCATAGTGCCTCTTTTGCATTAGATTGCTATGCTATGGCTGCAACTAGTCTCTGTGATGAGAATGAGCCTGTTTCGTTTGATGAAGCACAAAATTCAAAAAATTGGATGGTTGCTATGCAATTTGAATATGATGCAATAATGGAGAATGGTACTTGGTCTTTATGTGACTTGCCTCCTGGCAAGAAGGCCATTGGCACGAAGTGGGTATACAAGCTGAAGCATAAACCTGATGGTACAATTGATAGGTATAAGGCTAGGCTTGTTGCAAAGGGTTATGCGCAAGAAAGAGGCATTGATTTTGATGAGACCTTTGCACCTACATGCCGTATGACTATTGTTCGGAGCATTTGTGCACTTGCAGCTCATCAAGGTTGGAATATACATCAGTTGGACATTAAAACAGCATTTTTGAATGGTGACTTGCATGCATAAGTGTATGTTTTTCAGCCCCGTGGCTTTGTGCAGAAAGGGCATGAAAACTAGGTGTGCAGGTTAAAAAAGGCATTATATGGTTTAAAGCAAGCACCACGTGCTTGGTATGAGAAGATACATGCCTATCTAATTGCACATGGTTTTGAGAACAATCCAACTGAAAGCACCTTGTATGTTAAGCGTGCTAATGATGTGCTTCTGATCATTGTTGTCTATGTTGACGACATGCTGCTCACTGGTCCTATTGAGAAGCATATTGCTGATTTGAACCTAATTGTTAAAAAATATAATCTTAAATTGTGCCAAAGTGGTAGGTTATGTCTTGTTCGAATCTATTTTCCTCCATCAACCGTGGGTAACATCCATCAAGTTGTATGTGGCATGCTCGATCTTTTGTTTTTCATCAATAATATTGCAAAGTTGAAAGAACCCCTTCCACTTACTAATCCACTCTTCTATTGCATCTAACATCTTAGCACTATCCTATCCATGGTACTTTGGTGGATTCGACTATTTCACTTTCCACTTGACGTCTCTACTAGCAAGTGTTCCCACATCTATAAGTTATATCTATGAGCTAGATGGCTCAGTAGAAAAAACGTTGATCTATGTTGAAGTACCAACTAGTGCCACCTGTGGTTTTCTAATGACTTCATGGATCATCTAAAGAGTATCCTCCATGCTTGTAATTTTCGCATTGAGAGTTGTAATCTTCTCAGTGTATGGCCTATGAAGCTTAGCTTCAGCAGTGGGTATTCCTTAGTCTCATGTGACTATAAATATGATACCTGAGTAATGGTATTCCTAATCATTGATTTTTTTATGCAAAACATGAAGTAAAATGGTGTTTTCTTAATCCTCTCTCCATCCCATAGATCCACAAAAATTGTAAGCCTCCCTAGATCCCCAATTCCTATACAATTTCCCATGTAATGTTTTCTCAATCACAATCTATCCTCAATCACTATCTATCCTCAATCACAATCTATCCTCAATCACAAGCTTGCAATCACTCAAGAATAGTGGAAGAGAGAAAAACAAAACTTGCACAAGATAAGGGAAAATTCGGCACGCAAGAGTAGACAAGATATGAATTGGAGAAAGAGAAATTCTTTTTGGCAGTTAGATCCCTCCTATATACCCGAGTTTAAATTTTTTCCAAAATTTTTAAATTAGGAAAATAAGATTATGATATTATAGATGTGAATCAATCGATACAATAACTTTGGAAAATAGCTTCTTGACAAAGCCTCTATCTCCCCAGACCACCCTCGAGCTATCACAATCGCATTCACATTGGCACTCTCAATCACACTCTCACTCTCACTCTCACTCTCAATCACAAGGTAATTCTTTGATTTTTGCTTCTTTCTCTTTGATGCAAAGGTCTTCTTATAATAGAATGTGCTATCCACCAAATTTAGAAAAAGCCAATTCTCTGCAAAATTTTCGTAAAAAGCATGTCCTTGTAGTATTGCTTTCTTTAGCAAAACCTATCCAAAAATAGAAGAAAAGCACCGAAAAAAATTCGAGGACATCTGTAATTAGGCATGACAACACCTAAGCATCAAAACCATGGATTTGAATAGAAATAGAGAAGCCCTCTTTTTTTTCAAAGTACCTAAAAAAATAGCAGTTTTCCAACCTTTTAACTAAAAAATAGTGAGGAATTAGCTTAAGCTTGTGGTAGAAACTTTTATTCAATTTTTCAATATGTACAATAGTATTAGAGATGATCTAGGTCCAAATCAGCCTTGAAGTATCACTTTTGAGCCCTGCAAGTTTTGAAATTCTAGAGAGAATAAAAGTACAACATTTTCTTGTCACGAACTAAATGTAGAGCCCTAAAAGAGGTACTTAAAACATGATTCACAAAAATTTCACAGAGGCACTTTTAGTCTTTTATGCATGCTCTACCTTTCTATCAAATATACTTTTTTCTAATTCTTTCATCTTTCATCTTCACATTCTCTACCCCCATTTTAGGAAATCTGTCCTCAAAGTTGGAAAGAAGGATAATATGCCAGAAAAGCATCTAAGTTCACCCAATTCGAATCTTCTACTATATATGTGGGCCATTTCACCAAAATCTCTGCTATACATCTAATTCTAAATAATCTTTCCCTCCTATCTAACACTATTTTAGGCAAAAGCTCAAAAGAGCCATCATCTTTCAGCTTATAGTTGTCTTGCAAAACATGAGCAACACTAGGTACATATCATTTAAGTAAAGCTAACATGAAATATACGATGAACATTTAAATATCGAGGTAATTCCAACAAACAAGCAAGAGATCCAATATTTTTCAGAACTTTAAAAGGACCTGCCTAACAAGAAGAAAGACTATGTCCTTTCCTGTACAACAAGTTAGATTGGTGAGGATTTTGTTAAGAAATACCTTGTTATTTGTTTGAAATTCAAGTGGTCTTCTCTTCAAATCGTAGAATTTATTTTGTCTTTTTTGAGGGTTCTTTTATGTGTTGCTTAATTTTTTCGAGTTCTTTATCCATCTTCTCAAGGATTTCTTTAGATGCTTCTACTTTATTTGAAAAACCCAAGGTGGATTCAAACAATTATAACCATACATAGCCTCAAAGGGAGTCATTTTTATAGATGCATGCCATGCACTATTGTATGCAAACTCAATGATGTGAAAATATTCACTCCAATTATCCTACTTTTCATTCATATACATATGCAACATATCTTCAAGTACTCGATCAATCCTCTCAGTTTCCCCATCCGTTTATGGATGGAAAGTTGTACTCATACAAAGTTGAGTTCCAATCGATTCAAATGTTGCTCTACAAAAGTTTGATGTGAACCTAGAGTATTTATAAAAAATTATGCTTTTAGGCATTCCCTGCAATCAAAAAATTTCTTTTACAAATATTGTTGCATCATTCAAGGCATTATATGTCTTCTTCATAGCAAAGAAATGTGTCATTTTGGCAAGTCAATCAACTACCACAAATATGGTATCATGTTTACTTGTGGTCATAGGCAATTTAGTGATAAAGTCCATGAGATAGACTCCCACTTCTGATTTGGAACATCAAAAGGTTGAAGCATTTTAGGAATTCTCTTAAACTCTGATTTAACGTGTTGGCACTGTTAACATTCACTAACATATTTTCTAATATCCCGCTTCATACATGGCCTAAAGTAAGAACATTTGGTTTTAACATAGCTTGAATAACCTGGATGTATAGAAAAAGGTGCATCACGACAATCATGCAATATTATAACTTTTAATGGAGACTCAGAAGATATGCATAATCAATTGTTACAATACAAAGACTATTCTGCAAATGAAATTTGTCCTGATACATCGATCCCCTATTTGCATGCAAAAAATTCAAAACAAGTGCATAAAAAGATTCATGTTTTAGTTCTTCTTGATTTTGATTGAGAAAATCAAAATTTATAACAGAAAGGAGATTACATAAAGGTCCTTGACTCAATGCATCGAGGACCTTATTTTCCTTGCCAACCAAATAATCAATGTGAAAAACATTTTTGCTTAATAATTCAATCCAATGCTTTTGCCTATTGTTAAGGAGTGGTTGTGTGAAAATATATTTTAGACTTGGATGATCTCTTTCCAATTCAAACTTAACCCCCTAAAAATAGATGTCTCCAATGCTTTATTGCATGTACAATAGGAGGCTTTTCTAGATCATGAGTAGGATAATTGAGTTCATCTTTTCTTAATTTTCTGGACTCATATGCAACCACCCTACCATCGTGCTAAAGAACACATCCTATCTAACTGCCACTTACATCACATGCAATCACAAAAGGTCTTCCCATTTTAGGTGTTTCCAAAACATAATTTACAATGACTTTTTGTTTGAATGATTCAAAGGGGATTAACTATATTAAATAAATCCTTAATATGTGCTATTTCATATTGCACCAATCCTAGAAAACTTCTAGCATCCGTTATAGTTTTAGGAACTAGCCAATCAACTATTGTTTTCACTTTATCCTCCTCTATATGAATTCCCTCTTTAGATATGACTCTTCCTAGATACACAAGTTTATCCTTAGCAAAGAAACACTTACTCTTCTTTTCATACAATTTGTGTTCTTTGAGATTTTGTAAGGTCTTCTTGAGATGTACAACATGTTTAGGATCATCTTTAGAGTATACAAATATATCATCCAGAAATACTAAGATGAAATACATCTAGGTAATCATGAAAAATGTTGTTCATCAAGCATATAAATATGGGAGGAGCATTTATTAATCCAAAAGGTAAAACCATAAACTCGTAGTGACCATATCATGTTCGAAAAGTTGTCTTGGGTATATCCTTTGTTAATTTGATCCTAATTTGGTGATATCCAGATCTTAAGTCAATCTTAATAAATACAGTCACTCCACTTAATTGACCTGATAATTCAGCTATTGAGAGAGTGGGTACTTATTTTTAATTATTCTTTTTATTCAGCCCCCTATAGTCAATACATAGTCTATAAGATCCATCTTCCTTCATCTGAAATAAAACAGGTGTACATTGGATCATTAAGGATAATTATCTTTAAAAGGGGGAGAGAATGTTAGACATAGATCCAAGTTGGATTATTTATTAGTGTGTGTTGGAACAAGAGCATGAGTTGCTAAGGTTCCTCATTCAGGGTTATCCTAAGGTTCCACCTTAAAAAGTAGAGTGAGTGTGCATGATAGCCACATGTCACACTAGAGCACTCTAGATACTTTCTAATCTTGGAGCAAGAGAATAAATAGGATAGGAAGGATGGGAGAAGAGTAGCACGCATGCCATTTTTTGGAAACATCTTTGTGAGAAGAGTCTCACACTTCATGTTCCTACCACCTTGTTATGGCTACAATCTCATGAATATTATTAATATACACTGTCAAGTGAGATGTTCTGAGAAAAGCAAAAGTGATCGGTCTTTCTTGACGGACTTAAAAGAAAAACGCTCATATAAAATTGAAGTGAAAATTAGGGCAATATACATAAGCATGGAATGGCATCCAAAAAATGTTCGACGCTTCTCATAGGGATAGGAAAAGCCTTTGAGATGAACAAAAGCAACGTATTGAGAAATTCAGAGTAGCATTTGTTCCAACTACAAAACTGGATCCAATCGAGTTATTTTTCCATTGGCACGGTTTTAGAATTTGAGAGTAAATGACCAGAATTTGTTGAGATGAATTACTGTGTGTATGCAAGTGTCCATGTTCGTCTACCAGACATGTTCTACAGCAGAAATCTACAAGCCATGTTCGTCAAAAGTTTACAGATGCCATTCGCATCAATCTTTCCATCTCGGCGCACAATGCAAAAGCATCAGCGGCCAGGTCTGCACCTTTAGCGTTAGCAGAACAATCACTTTCCATCGTCTGTATGAAGTTCGTGAAGCCCTCGAAATCAATATGACCATGCTTGTCTGAGATTCGGCGCAGCAACCTCTTTGAGTGTTCTTTGGGTACCTGGATATGGAAATAATTCAGCGCAACATAGACATCCTCTACGGCGATTCGCCCATCGCCATCAATGTCGAGAGACCGAAAGACATCTCGTAGGCGCGATCTTCTTCTACCCGCCTCGGCACGTCGGACATCGTCTCGTTTCTGCCCGTGTATTGCGATATCGACGCCAATGCAGGCGAGACAACACGAGACGCAATTCAAAAGCTTCATCTTCCTGTCTTGTTATGACTATGATCACCTTACGTAGACGATAGGATCGACCTCGTGAATATATAGACTGACTAGTGAGATGCTCGGCGAAAAGCAAAAGCCATCGGTTTTTTGTTGGCGGATTTAAAAGCAAAGCAGTCTCAAATTCGTTGTTCTACGTCCAGCTTAGTGAGATGCTCGGCGAAAAGCAAAAGCGATCGGTTTTTTGTTGGCGGATTTAAAAGCAAAGCAGTCTCAAATTCGTTGTTCTACGTCCAGCTTTGTGTGTGAAACGCATAATAGTGGAACTAGTTATGTTCCATATAAAATACACTATCACATGTGTTCGATCTAGAACAATGTGAACTCAGCCATGGCAAGCGTATAAGGTTAGAAGCCATTTGACTTCAAGATCGATTGATTTGGTGTCTTCAAGCGTGTCAAAATATGGCTCAAGGAATCTTTAGAGAAATGCAATGTCGGGTTACTTCAATTTCCAATTATGTTGAATGATTTACATCAAATGGCTTGATATCGAGACCCTAGTAAAAACACCACCTAAATTATGATATTGATGAGAAAAAGCTCATTATCACTATATAGATCAATCCAAATTCGTGGCTTCAAGCTTATGACCATCTCAATACAATCAATGTTGAGGACCCTGGCATAGAGCCCACCCAAATGATCACTTGGATTCCTAACACCTCATCACTTCACTACATAGAACAATCCGAAGATCAAGCTTCCGTTCATTGTTGTAGAAAATGTTGATATTTTTTGGTAGTGATGTGTGTGAACACACTTAGGACCACCGCGATAGTTTTTTCCCTCTTTGGGAGGTCTTTCTCCTTTGGCTTGTATTTATGCCTACAACCCTAATGTTCACTTATCTTTGTACATTCACTTGGTAATACATTCTATATTGTGTTGTACTCCAAGCTTCCTCTTCTTCTTTCTTGTGTTGTGTATGTGCTTTGTAGACCTCGAACTTCAACAATTGTTATTAGCAGGTTGTCGCTTTATCTAAGGCATCGTCGACACCCCTCAATTCGCAGTCTCATAATCACATAAAAATTGGTGAGCATACTTGAGGCAATTAGGAGTTGAAATTATCTTCTTTTTTTGGCATCAAAGTTTTGATCTTAGTTTGTTTTGGTCCTCAAATGCTATATCGCAAGGATTATGTAGACAATTTTATCCCTTTGAGCAAAACATATATACAGGTTTTGGTTTTCCAATAGAAGCAGGCCTCAATGTCTACTATAGGTTTAACAGATCTCAACAAGGTGTTTTTTGAGATACAATCAATTTTTCGCCTCAGCATATTTAGTCACTAGCCATGGTTGAAAAAAATGGTGTATTCTATATGTTGGTTTTTGAGGATAAGTTAGATGGTATTAATAATCCACTGTGGACATACATGAGTGTCATGTATTGGTAGCAAAAGGGCTTTCTATTGTGCATGATGTTGAAAAACCTCCTACTACACCTGCACATTGAGTTATACAAGGTGATCCAGATGGTGTTGAAGATGATGATCTTCAGTTTCTTGTTGTGTTGTGGCTCCTACTCCACCTATTGTAGAGCAACTTTGCTATGATGGTAGAGATTCTCAAGCACATGCATCCGTAGCTTTCTTCATCAAACATGCCATCATCCCTCATATTCACTCTCTCAAAATAGCAAAGGATGCTTCGGATACATTTACAACTTCATACTAGGCAAGAAATGAGGTTTGTGTTGCTTATCTCTTAAAGCAATTGGAGAGTGAGCATATGAATGAGGGAGATTCCATGGATAGTGTTTTGATAAAGAACAAATATTTAAAGGAGGAGTTGATTTTGCTGATGAAGTATTGCTAGAGTTCACTAGTGTAGACTTTTCTTAATGATCTTCTAGATTCATATGAGAGTTTTTCCTCTACTAGTTGATTGATGATGAAAGACAATCTAAATGCCTTAACATTTAAGGATTTAGTCTTTGTTTTGTTGTAGGGAGATCAATACAAGTAGAACAAGTCAAAAATGTGTGTTCTAGATCAAGCTTTCTTAGCTAGTGTTGAAGCTAAAGGTCAAGGACAAAGCACAGGAGCACATCAAAGAGGTGGACACACAAGAAGAAGGAGCACGTAGGGAGCTCCAAGAATTGTATGTCTAATTTTCAGAAGAAATCCCTATAAAAATAGTGATTTTCATCACTAAAAGCCATTGTAAATACCATTTTATATTTTTGCAACTCCATTTTGTTCAAGTCGAGGAGTCCTCGAGCTTGAGGAATATTAGAAGTATCATCTTACCTACAAAATACCATTTTATATTTTTGCAACTCCATTTTGTTCAAGTCGAGGAGTCCTCGAGCTTGAGGAATATTAGAAGTATCATCTTACCAATTTTCATAATTTTTAAACTCTGTTTGAGCCTTCAAATAAGCCTTGGAACCTAATTTTTACCTAGGCCAGACACTAGGTCTTGACAGGGACAAAACTAGTCCAAAAACTATAAAAAGAGCTAGAGAGCTCATTTTTGGGGTTAGCTTGTTAGAGAATAGAGCTTTTGTAAGAGGACTCTTTTGCGATCAGAGCTTTCCATTGTTCCTCTCTTTGATCTTACCTTGTGCTTATGTGTGTGTATGTGTGTGCATGTTTGTGTGCTTTCACTCACGCACTTGTGCCTTCACTTGCTCGTGGTCAATTGTCATCTCCAGATCCAATGGATATATCCAAGACATATGGCATCAACATCTACAAATAACATTGAAAGCCTCGATGAGTGACAACCATGTGCTCCTTGCACAACCCTGTCTTTTGCACCATTCAGGTCATGCATTTCCAAAGTATGCATTAATATAGGGCCACATTACATGGCCGTGCATAGACACATTTGAGAGTCCCATGCACAAGAGCACATTGACATATGTCAATTATCTTTTCTGATACTAACATCTGTCTTCTTGTTTTGTGACATTGTGCCAAAAAAAAAAAGAGAGAAAAAAAAAGGGAAGAAAAAAAAAAGAGAGGGAGAAAGAACTTGTTCCCAGGTTTGGCTCATGGAACATGAATGAGGCATGCTTAGTTGAAGGTGGAACCATTGATTACTAGGAATTTATCAGTTTTGATAGCAGTGTGTCTCGGCTAGCAGAATGATATTATTGTTGCCTTATCTGGTAGATGTCAAGCACTTGGCATGAACATGGCATCCACAACTATTATTTCCCCTTACCATGGTAGGAGGGAAGAGCTTGAAGGTCCACAACTTGAGCGATGCTTAACTAGTGTATGTATGAGAGCATCCAAGGAGATATCTGCAAGGGGTAGTTTGGTACCCTGCAAATCCTTGCCTGTATACTAGGTGAGAAGACTCCTGCTTATGATGAACTAAAGAGAATATGTGAAACCAAGCTTGGTGTAGTTACCCAATGTTGTTTGTCAACGAATATAAAGAAATTCAATTCTCAGTATTTTACAAATGTTGCTTTGCAAAGAGGAGACGCGACCAGGCACTCACAAAATTTCATCGGTGGACCATCAACACGGACATTCATCGACAATGTTCCATCACAAATGCCGGGTGTACAATACGAAGAGATAAACATCAATCGACCCTTCACCACAGTAAGTATCTTTACTCTGGCAACACCATAACCATGATAGATTAGGAAACCTCTTCGTCAGCATACCCGTGAGCACTTAGCTCAAGACCCCCAATTTTTGCACCATACTTCTGTTGGGAGAGGATGGTTGGATGCACTCAGAGATTGAGTAGGTGCTGCTAAACCTGCTTCACACCAGCCCTCTTTGACTCCAGGAATGCTTAGTACACTTGATTAGCTTCCAAATGATACCAAGAAAGCATATATGTACTTTGCAAATGATATGTGTAATGATCAAATCAAAACAGACTACTTGAGACTTCAAGAATCCAAGAAAACTTGCTATTTTGGTATTGATACCTGCTCAGTCTTTCACTCAGTATGACCAGCACACTTACAATTGATCAAATTCCTTTTGGACATATTAAACTAGCTTAACAAGCTACCATTTGCAAGTGGAATGAGAAGAAATTATGAACTATACTCTGAGAAATCACTTTAGCAAAATAAAGTTTACCCCCGATATTTTAGGAGCTCAGCAGACACAGACCAGTGAGCACTTCGACTGCGATTTCTCTGCAATGGCTGAACCAATTGACTTCAAAATTTGTACGCGTGTAGAAGACTTTAAGCTGAATTCAATGTGCTTTGAATCACTTGATTTGGATAAGTAGATCCTGAGATATGCCTTGTTGAAGTTGACAGACTTGGAGTAGTATACTCAGAGAATTACAGAGTAGATCAATGTAAGTATTTGTATTAGATCATGTAAATGTACATTCCCATTGGCATGATGAACATAGCTCAATGGTACTCAGAGGTGTAGGCTATGGACTAGACCTCACACACTCAATGATTGATACAAAAATGCCTCGGGATGAGTGAAGTACACCCGCGACTTTTGACTTGTAGCTTTTCTAGGAGTTGAGTGAGAATTTGAATTAGAATTCAAATCAATCTCCTTGAATCTTTCACCTAAAAGTTGATTGAGATACTCCCTCAATCAATCAACAACTTTTTCCACGACTTTCAATCAATTAGGTGTGATTACATAATATGCCAAGTCACTAAGACTTTTACAAGAGATGAAATGGTAAGAAATCATAGACATAAGTTCCTATGGTCTTTGCTTCATGTAGAGTCTTCAAAGTAGATGTCCAAGCCAAATGTGAAGGCTTGACTTGCACCAACAGCTCCCCCTCAAGCCAAACATTTTGGCTTAAGTCTTCATCTTCAATCTTCAATCACATCCTGCAATCCAATCATGGATTTGAATCTGCATAACTTGTTTCCATCCAAAGCTTTAGTAAGTAAATGTGCACATTGCATGTTAGTAGACACATAAGTCAACTGAATGTCTTTGCTTAGCAACTTTTCTCTCACATAGTGGTAATGAACCTCTATGTGTTTTGTCCTAGCATGATATATTGGATTAGCTGCAAGGTGAAGAGAACTTGTGTTGTCACCAAAGATAATTGGAGGCCTTGTGTATAGGTCTAACTCTGTATACAAAAGTTTTAACCAAATAGCTTCTTGAGTGGCATTGGCTAGCCCTCTATACTCTGCTTCAGTAGATGACAAAGCTACTGTAGGTTGTTTCTTGGCTGACCAAGAAATAGGTTTATCACCTGCAAAACATATGTATCCTGATGTGCTCCTCCTATCATCCTTGCATCCTGCCCAATCTGCATCTGAATATACTTTAATATCAATATCTGATGTATAAGGAAAGTACAAACCATGGTTCTGAGTTCCCTTTAGATACTTCAAGATCTTCTTTGCTGCCTCTAGGTGAGGTATCCTTGGTTTGTGCATGAATTGGCTTAGCACACTAACCAAGGATAATTCAAACTACCAACCATACTTTGGTATCCTGTAATGTCTTGGACTTCATCACCTTCATGAGCACTAAGCTTTAGGTTTACTTCCATAGGAGTACTTGAGACTTTAGCATCCTGCAAATTAAACTTCTTCAACATATCCTGAACATACTTCTTCTGAGTGATATATATACCTGAATTAGTATAAATCAATTCAAGACCTAAGAAGTATTTTAATAATCCAAGATCATTGATCTTGAATTCCTTCATCATCTGTCCTTTGATGTGTCTAATCCCACTGACATCATTACCTGTAATGATGATGTCATCAACATAAACACAGAGATAGATTACCTCTGAATTGTTCCTTTTGATAAACAATGATGTATCTGTCTTGCTCATTATAAATCCTTGGTCTTGGAGATAGGTTGTCAACCTGTAATTCCATGCTCTAGGTGCCTGCTTCAAACCATATAGAGCCTTCTTCAATTTACAAACATAATTTACCTTCTTGGGATCTTCATAGCCAGGTGGTTGTGACATGTAGACTTCTTCAGATATCCATCCATTCAAGAAAGCATTCTTGACATCTAATTGGTACATGTTCCAATTCTTGGATGCAGCTACACTCACCAAAATTCTGATTGTTGGCATCTTAGCCACAAGAGAAAATGTCTCCTCATAATCAATGCCGTGGGTTTGTGCAAAACCCTTGGCTACCAACCTAGCTTTGTATCTGTTGATTGTACCATCTGAGTTCCTCTTGAGTTTGTAGATCCATCTGGATCCTATCACCTTCATAGAGTCCTTCTTGGGTACCAAGTCCCATGTGTCACTCTCCTTGAGAGCCTCTATTTCTTCATCCATGGCTTCTTTCCATTGTGGTTTTGTGATTGCCTCCTCATATGAACCTGGTTCTTCATTCAATAGATCCTTTGCAAGATATACAAAATGTTTAGTTACAAGAGAAGTGTCATATCCATATCTGATAGGCTTCTTACTTTCTCTCTGAGATCTCCTCATTGCTTGAGTTGAGGATTCTGGTATATCCTCTAGCTTCTTTATCTTCATCTTTCCTTTGGACTTCCATGCCTTGAATTCCTCATTAATTGTGTCATCATCATCTTAGCTGAGTCTTCTTTCTGGATTGGTTCCTCCTTGGTAAGCTTTGGGAAGTCTTCTTCCATGTGATAAGGTAGACTAACCTTCCTGCGTTCATTTTCATACCATGATTCATTCTCATCAAAGATGACATCTCTGCTTACCTTGAAACCTTTGTTTGAGGGGTTGTAGAATCTGTACCCTTTCTGGTTTAAGTCATAACCAATGAAGATACATTTTTCAGCTTTAGGGTCTAGCTTTCCCCTTACCTGTGAGGGAATATGCACATATGCAATACAGCCAAAGATTTTGCAATGATCCAATGATGGTCTCTTACCATGCCAAGCTTCATATGGTGTCATTCCATCAAGTGTCTTTGATGGCAACCTGTTAATGAGATAGGTGGCAGTAGATACACTCTCCGCCCAAAGATAATTTGGCAACTTCTTTTCATTAAGCATAGACCTAGCTGTTTCTACAATGAGTCTATTCCTTCTTTCAGCTACCCCATTTTGTTCAGGTGAGTACCTTGTAGTTATCTCCCTCTTGATGCCTCTTTCCTGCAAGAAGTCTTCAAATTCATTCGAGAAGTATTCACCTCCTCCGTCTGACCTTAGCCTTTTCAAGTTTCTACCTGTTTGATTTTCAACTAGTGCAAGATATCTTTTGAAACAATTAAACACTTCATCCTTATGCTTCATAAAGTATAACACAGTCCATCTGCTATAATCATCAATGAAGGACACATAATACCTTGATCCTGAAATGGAGGGTTCCTTGCTAGGTCCCCAAACATCTGTGTGCACCAATTCCAGATAGTCTTCATGCATAAAACCTTTCTTTGAATAGGGTAATCTGTGTGACTTACCAAATTGACAAGCACCATACTTGTAAATCATGTGTTGCTTGGACACATTAGGTATCCCAAGCACACATTGATCCCTGCACATTTGTTTTAAGGTCCTTTCTCCTATATGACCTAACCTCTTGTGCCATATTTCTAATTCTGAAAGTGTTTGATCCTTGTAATTGTATAAAGCAATGTTCTTTGTGTCCTCTAGCTCAAAAGTAAATAATCTACCTGATTTCTCTCCCTTGGCTATCCTTTTGAATCCATGTCTTGGGTCCTCCACATATGCTCCATGTTGATTGAACCTGACCTGTAAACCTTTCTCCACAATCTGACCAACACTCATTAAGTTCTTGGTGATTGTTGGGACATAAAGTACTCTGCTCAATAAGTTCTGATTACCATCACTAGTCTTCACATTACCAATCTTTTCAACAGAATGTTTAGTATCATCACCTGTCTGTACCTGATGTTTGCCCTTGGGTTCTTCCAAATCAGAGAGTAGTGCCACATTACCAGCTACATGGTTAGAACACCCTGAATCAATATAAAATAAATGATCATCATTTGTACTTGCCTTGGAGGTCATATTCATGATCAATAGAGAGTCATCTTGCTCCTCTGTGTAGTTGTTGTAATCCCTTCTATTTCTGAATCCACCTTGGTAGTTACTATTGTGGTTGTGGTTGTAATTGTTGTTGTACTGATTGTTATATCCATTGTAGCCTTGGTGTTGGTTAAATCTGCCTCTACCTTGAGAGTATCCACCTCTTTGATGGCCTCTTCCTCTCTGATTCTTATAATTTTTGTAGCACTCATCTGTGGTATGGTTAGACAATCCACAAATGTTGCATGGTGATGAGTTGTAGGGTCTCCCCCTACCTGACTTACCTCCTATGCCTCTACCTCTTGAAGATCTACCTCTCCCTGCATAGTTGGCTTGGGAGGTAGAGCCTTCTTCATCAACCTTCTTACTTTTACTTTTATCTTTAACCTTCTTATCAGTGTATAAGGCAGAGGGGTTGTTACCTTTTGATTGCTCTCCATTCCTTGTAAGCTTTGCTTCATGTGTGAAGAGTTGACCAATCAGAGTTGTTAGATCAGGAGCATGTATGTCCATGTATAGGTCCATTGCTGTGGTAAAGCTCTCCCATTTGTCATCAGCTTTTAGTCCATTGATTACCTGCCTTACTATTTGTTCCTCTTCAATCTCTTCTCCAATACTTGCAAGCTGGTCTGCAATGTCTTTGACCCTAGTGACAAAGTCTGAAACTGATTGCTTTGATTGCTTCCTAAGAGTTGTAAATTCAATCCATAGTTGATTCTTTCTGGCCCTTGTATTTGATGAGAAATATGTTGACAAGGTTTCCCAAGTCTCTTGGGAAGTCTTGCAATTCCTTATGTGAGGTAAAAGGAAATCAGATATAGAGTTAAGAAGATAAGACCTTGCCAATGCATCTTTTGCACACCATGTGTTGAGCCTCTCTTGTTCATCCTTGGTGGGTAGTCCTCTTGCTTTGAATGAGGGCAATTCCTCATCTCCTGAGATGAATCCAAATAAGCTTCTTCCTTGTAGATAGGTCTTCATCTTTAGAGACCAAGCTTGGTAATTGTTCCTGTCCAATTTGTCAATGAATGAAGGAAAACCATCTCCCATGTTACCTTATTTGCTCTAATACCACTGTTGGGAGAGGATGGTTGGATGCACTCAGAGATTGAGTAGGTGCTTCTAAACCTGCTTCACACCAGCCCTCTTTGACTCCAGGAATGCTTAGTACACTTGATTAGCTTCCAAATGATACCAAGAAAGCATATATGTACTTTGCAAATGATATGTGTAATGATCAAATCAAAACAAACTACTTGAGACTTCAAGAATCCAAGAAAACTTGTTATTTTGGTATTGACACCTGCTCAGTCTTTCACTCAGTATGACGAGCACACTTACAATTGATCAAATTCCTTTTGGAAATATTAAATTAGCTTAACAAGCTACCATTTGCAAGTGGAATGAGAAGAAATGATGAACTATACTCTGAGAAATCACTTTAGCAAAATAAAGTTTACCCCCGATATTTTAGGAGCTCAGCAGACACAGACCAGTGAGCACTTCGACTGAGATTTCTCTGCAATGGCTGAACCAATTGACTTCAAAATTTGTAAGCGTGTAGAAGACTTTGAGCTGAATTCAATGTGCTTTGAATCACTTGATTTGGATAAGTAGATCCTGAGATATGCCTTGTTGAAGTTGACAGACTTGGAGTAGTATACTCAGAGAATTACAGAGTAGATGAATGTAATTATTTGTATTAGATCATGTAAATGTACATTCCCATTGGCATGATGAACATAGCTCAATGGTACTCAGAGGTGTAGGCTATGGAGTAGACCTCACACACTCAATGATTGATACAGAAATGCCTCGGGATGAGTGAAGTACACCCGTGACTTTTGACTTGTAGCTTTTATAGGAGTTGAGTGAGAATTTGAATTAGAATTCAAATCAATCTCCTAGAATCTTTCACCTAAAAGTTGATTGAGATATTCCCTCAATCAATCAACAACTTTTTCCACGACTTTCAATCAATTAGGTGTGATTACATAATATGCCAAGTCACTAAGACTTTTACAAGAGATAAAATGGTAAGAAATCATAGGCATAAGTTCCTATGGTCTTTGCTTCATGTAGAGTCTTCAAAGTAGATGTCCAAGCCAAATGTGAAGGCTTGACTTGCACCAACAACTTCTTCCAATGCATTTTCCAAGTAGGCATGCATAGGGCTACATTACAAGGCCGTGCACAAGGCACATATTTTACTCAACACATGCACGAACACACTTACCAATCATTCATTATGGGTTACGAGTACTTGGCATGACTCCCATGAACATCACCTTTGGAAGATCTAGAGGCCATCAATGGAGACTCACAATGACACATTCATGCTGGAATCCAAGGATGAAGCACATATCACGGGACTACAACTTGCACAGGCTCAAAAATGTTGGTGTAATTCAAGCCTTAACACTTGGCTTGGATATCAACTTTGAAAGACTTCACAAAGAGCTTGGACCCTTGAAGGATATATTTACAAGAATCAAGAACCATAGGAACTTAGTCTTATTGATTCTTACCTTTTATCTCATGTAAAAGTCTATATGACTTTAACCACTCATGTAATCACACCTAACTGAGAAAGTCGTGGAAACTTTGATTGATTGAGTGGGTGAATGATTGAGAGAATATCTCATTCATTTTTAGGTACATGATTCTAGGAGATTAACTTAGAATTTGAAATTCAAAATTTCATTCAACTCCTATAAAAAGTACAAGGAAAAAGTCGCGGGTATCCTTCACTCTTCCCGAGGCATTTCTGAGTGAATTTCTGAGTGTGTGAGAGCTACACCATAGCCTACACTTCTGAGTACCATTGAGCATCACATTCTATGCCAATGGGAATGTACAATCATTAGATTTAATCAATATACTTACATTCATAATCTCTGTTTTCTCTGAGTGACTATCTTCAACTCTGTCAACTTCAACAGGGAATATCTCAAGATCTACTGAACCAAATTCGATGATTCAAAGTGCATTGGATTCAGCTCAAAGTCTACTATACACCTACAAAGTTTCAAGGCCATTGGATCTACCATCACAGAGAAATCTCAGTCGGGGTGCTCACTAGTCTGTGACTGTAAGTCTCCTAAAAAATCGGGGGTACACCTTATTTTGCTAAAGTGATTTCTCTGAGTATAGTTTATCATTTCCTTTCATTCCACTTGCAAATGGAAGATTACTAAGCTAATAGAATATCTCTAGAAGGAATTTTGCTAATTGTAACTACACTGGTCACACTGAGCATAACACTGAGCAGGTATCAAGACCAAAATAGAAAGTTTTCAAGTCTTGTGATTTACAAAGTAGTCTGTTTTGATCAAGTCATTACTCAAACCTTTTCCAAAGTACATATAGCATATTTTGGTATCATTTGGAAGCTCAAGGAGTCTACTAAGCATATCTGAAGTCAAAGGAGGGCAGGTGTGAAGCAGGTTTTGCAGCACCAACTGATCTTCTGAGTGCATCCAACCATCACTCCCAACAGTGGTATCAGAGCAAATAAGGTAATCATGGGTGATGGTTTCCCTTCCTTCATTGACAAATTAGACACGAACAACTACCAAGCTTGGTCTCTAAGAATGAAGACCTATCTACAAGGAAGGAGCTTGTTTGGATACATATCAGGAGATGAGGAATTGCCCTCATTCAAGACTAGAGGCCTACCTACAAAGGATGAACATGAGAGGCTCAATCAATGGTGTGCAAAAGATGCTTTAGCAAGGTCATATCTTCTAAACTCTATTTCTGATTTCCTTCTACCACATATAAGGAATTGTAAGACTTCCCAAGAGACTTGCGAAACCTTGTCAACATACTTTTCATCAAGCACAAGAGCCAGAAAGAATCAGCTATGGATTGAGTTTACAACTCTTAGGAAGCAATCAAAACAATGTGTCTCAGATTTTGTCACCAAAGTCAAAGACATTGCAGATCAACTTGCAAGTGTTGGAGAAGAAATTGAGGAAGAGCAAATAGTCAGACAAGTGATCAATGGACTAAAGGCAGATGACAAGTGGGAGAGCTTTACTGATGGAGAGTGTTAATCTCCAAAAGAACAACCTACTCTTGAATTTAGAACGCCTCTATATCAAGAGTAAGTCAAAACCTTCACTTAATTAGAGGTCCAATCTCCAAATTATTAAATCTGAGAAAATATGTGAAGAAGATGAAACACAGAAAAGTCTGCTGCAGAATTTCTTCACATTGACTTATCAAATGTGTAAAGTTTTTGATGAAACTTTGTACGAAGCATCTCCTAGAGATTGCGCATCTACTCCAAGTTGAATCTCTTCAAAAGATTAAGTATAGCTTGAGAAATCAACTTCTCAAGTTACCTATGTCAGAAACTGTCATTCAAAACAGTCGACTTTACACCTGTAACTTTTAAGACTTGGTTCTCCTTGAATAGAACCCGTTTTACAAAATGCTTTTAGACATAAGTAGCTTATCTTCCAACTTAAAGATTAAGCCCTCACTCATGCAAAACTTTAAACTGTGCTAGGAGAAATGACCAAAACATTGACTTCGAAATATGCGCCTGTTTTAGGAACCAGTGAACACACTTCACATATGAATGTTCCTACACTTAATTCACTCAGCCTGATTACAATTGGAAGCTAAAACTTTGTACAGAGGTCAAGCAACTCTCAACTTAGACTTGTACAAAAACATTTCACAATTGATCTACTGTAGAAGGAGAACACGCAGAAACATCGGGCGCAAATATTTTTCTTTACTCAGAAGAAATACAACTGAGTGATGAGAGCTAACTCAAATTCACTTTCCTCTATCTCATAGCTTCTATCTTCCTCATTCTTGACTTCTAACTAATGTCACATATGCTCTCATACATGCCCCGACTTTTCTCAAAGTATTTATAGATAATTTGTACATGATTCTTACTGAATAAAAGATCTAAGTCATCTATGACTATGCTAATGTACATATGTGTACACTTCTCTTGTCCTCTGAATGTAATCTTCTTCCACACTTTTAGGAATTGATTCTTCCTTCATCATTTGATCTCCCAAGCCTTCAATTGGTGATTGGTCTGCACCAACAGCTCCCCCTCAATCATCAATTGAGGTTTTCTCTGTCTTCTTTATACTTGCCATGTCTTTGAACCTTTGTAACTTAGGTCCATCCAGACTCTTTGTCATCATATCTGCCACTTGTTCTTTTGTTGGAGTATACATCACTTCAATCTCTTTATCTAGTACCTTTTCCCTCAAGAAATGATACTGAATCTCTATATGCTTAGTCCTGGCATGAAAAACAGGGTTAGCTGCCAAATACAAAGAACTCATATTGTCTCCAAAAATTATTGGAGTACTTTGATCAATCTCAAAACTTTTCATCAAGGTCTTCAACCATATCACTTCCTTTGCAGCTTCTACCATTCCCTTATACTCAGCTTCTGTGGATGATAAAGCAACTGTATGTTGCTTCTTTGAACACCAAGACACTAACTTGTCTCCAACATAACATAGATATCCATGAGTAGACCTTCTATCATCTGAGTCACCTGCCCAATCTGCATCACTAAACACTTTGATTCTTGTGTCAGAAGTGAAACCATAATACAGACCTTCACTTAGGGTTCCTTTGATATATCTGAGTACCCTTTGGGCTGCAATCCAATGAGTCTTCTTTGGACAATGCATAAATTGTGACAACACACCTACTGCATATGATAGATCTGGCCTTGTCAAGGTAGCATAGATTAGACTACCTACCAAACTCTGATATTTCTTCATGTCATTGAACTCTTCACCTCCATACCTGCTTAATTTATGATTTACCTCCAATGGTGTAGTTGAGGTCTTGCAATCTTCCATGTTAAACTTGACTAGAAGATTCTTCAAGTATCTCTCTTGTGAAACATATACTCCATGTTGAGTATACACAATCTGCATTCCTAGAAAATAAGATAAGTTTCCCAAGTCACTTATCTTAAACTCCTTCTCTATTTGCTTCTTGAGTTCATTGATTCCTTGAGCATCTGTTCCTGTAACAATAATATCATCAACATAAATGCACATGTAAATGTATCCATTTTCACTTGCCTTCACTAGCAAGCTACTATCTGCCTTTGATGCTTGAAATCCACATTCATTCAAGAACTTGACCAATCTGTAATTCCAAGCTCTTGGGGCTTGCTTCAACCCATATAAAGCTCTCTTGAGCTTACACACATAATCTGATCCAATTGATTCCATGAAGCCTTCTGGTTGCTCCATATATACTTCATCTGCAATGTATCCATTTAGAAATGCATTTTTCACATCCAATTGTGATAATTTCCATCCTTTGCAAGCAGCAATAGCAATCAATGTTCTAATTGTAGACATCTTAGCAATAGGACTAAAGGTTTCATCATAATCTACCCCATAAGTTTGGGCATAACCTTTGACCACAAGTCTAGCCTTGTATCTAGACACCTTACCATCTGCAAACCTCTTTGTTTTATATACCCACTTGCATCCAATGACCTTCTGATTCTTTGGTCTTGGTACTAATTCCCAAGTTTCATTTTCAAGTAGAGCATCATACTCTTCTTGCATTGCCTTCTCCCAATTCTGTTTACCTTTGGCTTCTTCATAAGTGGTTGGATCTTCTTCTGTTTTCACAATGTAGGCATAATCTTTTGTTGTTAGGAAAGATGTATCATAACTATACCTTATAGGTTCTTTCCTTTCTCTTGTAGATCTTCTGATTTCTGCACTTCTTGAAGTTTCAGCCTCATTTGATTCTGGATCAAATCTTGGCCCTTCTTCTACATGATCCTGCACTCTACATCTAGAGTCAACTTCATCAACAATTTCTTCACATACTTTTACCTTTGCCTTTCCTTTTCTCTGAATTTCCTCAACACCTGTACACTCATTTGGTGATCCTGTATACCACATATTTTGCTCATCAAATGTCACATCTTTAGTAACAAGAAATTGCTTTGTGGATGGACTCCACAATCTGTAACCCATCTGTCTATCATCATATCCAATAAACACATACTTCTCTGCTTTTGGTTCTAGCTTATGTCTTAATTGTGAAGGAACATAAGCATATGCAATACATCCAAATACTTTACAATGATCAAGACTAGGCTTCTTACCCCACCATGCTTCATAAGGGGTTCCTCCATCCAAAGCTTTGCAAGGCAACCTATTCACAAGGTATGTTGCAGTGTTAATGGCTTCTGCCCATAAGTAATTTGGATAATTCTTTTCCTTCATCATGGCTCTTGCAAACTCTACAAGAGTCCTATTCCTCCTTTCTGCTACTCCATTTTGTTGAGGGGAGTACCTGCAAGTCACTTCTCTTTTGATACTTGCATTCCACAAATAATCATCAAACTCTTTTGAGAAATACTCTCCCCCTCCATCTGATCTTAACCTCTTGAGCTTTTGCCCTGTGATCCTTTCTGCATAAACATGAAAATGTTTGAATGTCTTGAAAACTTCTGATTTATCCTTGATTACATACAAAGTAATCCACCTGGTTGCATCATCAACAAACAACACATAATATCTGGATCCATTTATGCTATAGTCCCTTGAGGGACCCCATACATCTGTATGAACCAATTCAAGCATATTTGAATACTTGTACCCTGATTTGTTATAAGAACTCTTATGTGCTTTACCTAATTGACAAGCTTCACACTTGTACACCATATGTTGCCCTTCAATGTTTGGCAATCCAAGCACCACCTGATTCTTTGACATCTCCTTTATAGCTCTCTCATTGAAATGACCTAGCCTTTTATGCCATAGGTCTAATTCAGACACCTTTTGACCTCCATAGGTAAACAATGCATGTCCCACATTACCTTGGACTTTGAGAGTGAACAATCTTCCTTCCTTTTTACCTGCAATTATGGTTCTATATCCCTGATTTGGATCTTGTACATAGACACCATCATTTGTGAATCTTACTTCATATCCTTTCTCCACAATTTGCCCTACACTTATCAAATTTTTAGGAATAGTAGGAACATAAAGTACCTTGCTCAGAAGTGTACTTCCACTCTTTGTCTTCACTGATCCAATGCTCTCCACTTTATGTTTGGTATTGTCACCTGTTTGAACTGTATGTCCATTCACCCTAGCTTCCATATCAGTCATCAAAGCTAGATTCCCACTCAGATGGTTACTGCACCCTGAGTCAATATAAAACACTCTTTGATCTTCTCCCATTGATTCATGAGTTGCATTCAAGATAAGAGTCATGTCATCCTTCTGATCTGATGCATAATTGTAATAATTGTTGTTGTAGGACTGAGATTGGAAGTTTCTTCCACCTCCTCTACCATATGATGTCCTACCACCTCTTCCTCTAAAGTTGCCTCTTTGGTTTCTGCCTCCTCTACCTCTTTGACTATAATTCTGATTGTTGTATCCTCCATTTTGATTATTATACCAACAATCATTTGCCAAATGATTTGTTCTGCCACAAATCCAACAAGCTTTAGCATTCTCTTTGTTCTTACCTCCTCTTCCTTTACCTCTGAAATTTGTCTTCCCTTTTGTGAAGTTGGCTTGATTTGAATTCCCTTCATCATCATTTGATTGCTTTCCCTTGCCATTCTTTTTCTTGTCCTTAGAGTACATAGCTTGACTTGTACTTCTATCATTGTCTCCTTTAAGATCCTGCTCAAAGGTTAGCATATGTCCTAGCAATTGATTAAGGTCAGGAGTAAAGTGATCAAGTGACAACTCTATAGACAATATAAAAGGCTTCCACTTCTCATCTCCTCTCAAACATGTAAGTATTTGTCTTACCAACTTTTCCTCTTCAATGTCTTCATCCACTGCTCCCAAACTATCTGCAATATCTTTCATCCTTGCCACATAATCTGAAATTGATTGTGAGCTCTTCTTCTTGAAGGTTGTGAACTCAGCCCATAGTGAGGACTTCCTTGACTTAGTAGTATTTTGGAAATGCTCTTCCAAGGCATTCCAAACATCTGTGGCACTTTCCAAACCTCTGATATGAGGTAGAAGATAATCATTTACAGCCATGTAGATGATACTCCTTGCTTGAGCATCCTTTCTCATCCAAGTCTTCAACATTGCAAGTTCTTCCCTAGTAGGAATACTTGGATCTGCAAACTCAGGTTTTTCTTCATCTCCTGTAATAAATGATATAAGATCTTTGCTCATGAGGTGTGCTTCCATCCTCATGGACCATGCTGGATAGTTCTCCCTATCTAGCTTATCAATCTGCAAGCTTTCTCCCATCTTGTATCCACCTGTGTATTGAAAACTTCAAGCTTTACAAACAATGTATGTACCTTTACTTCGAATTGGACTCCTTTTGTCTTTCTTGATGTCAAATAGTCTTCTCCTCAAGCTTTGACTCCAAACTTTCACTTCTTAGTCCTTCAAGTGTTGAATTTCTTGAATCTGCAGCAGTCGGGATCCTTCTTTCTTCAAATTGATGTCTCCTGCTCTGATACCACTGATGGAGAGTGTTAATCTCCAAAAGAACAACCTACTCTTGAATTTAGAACACCTCTATATCAAGAGTAAGTCAAAACCTTCACTTAATTAGAGGTCCAATCTCCAAATTATTAAATCTGAGAAAATATGTGAAGAAGATGAAACACAGAAAAGTCTGCTGCAGAATTTCTTCACATTGACTTATCAAATGTGTAAAGTTTTTGATGAAACTTTGTACGAAGCATCTCCTAGAGATTGCGCATCTACTCCAAGTTGAATCTCTTCAAAAGATTAAGTATAGCTTGAGAAATCAACTTCTCAAGTTACCTATGTCAGAAACTGTCATTCAAAACAGTCAACTTTACACCTATAACTTTTAAGACTTGGTTCTCCTTGAATAGAACCCGTTTTACAAAATGCTTTTAGACATAAGTAGCTTATCTTCCAACTTAAAGATTAAGCCCTCACTCATGCAAAACTTTAAACTGTGCTAGGAGAAATGACCAAAACATTGACTTCGAAATATGCGCCTGTTTTAGGAACCAGTGAACACACTTCACATATGAATGTTCCTACACTTAATTCACTCAGCCTGATTACAATTGGAAGCTAAAACTTTGTACAGAGGTCAAGCAACTCTCAACTTAGACTTGTACAAAAACATTTCACAATTGATCTACTGTAGAAGGAGAACACGCAGAAACATCGGGCGCAAATATTTTTCTTTACTCAGAAGAAATACAACTGAGTGATGAGAGCTAACTCAAATTCACTTTCCTCTATCTCATAGCTTCTATCTTCCTCATTCTTGACTTCTAACTAATGTCACATATGCTCTCATACATGCCCCGACTTTTCTCAAAGTATTTATAGATAATTTGTACATGATTCTTACTGAATAAAAGATCTAAGTCATCTATGACTATGCTAATGTACATATGTGTACACTTCTCTTGTCCTCTGAATGTAATCTTCTTCCACACTTTTAGGAATTGATTCTTCCTTCATCATTTGATCTCCCAAGCCTTCAATTGGTGATTGGTCTGCACCAACATTTACCACAGCAATGGACTTATACATGGACATCCAAGCACCTGATCTAACAACTCTGATTGGACAACTCTTTACACATGAAGCAAAGATCACAAAGAATGGAGAGCAATCAAAAGGTAACAATCCCTCTGCCCTATATACTGATAAGAAGACTAAAGACAAAGGTAAAAACAAGAAGGTTGATGAAGAAGGCTCTACCTCCGAAGCAAACTATGCAGGGAGAGGTAGATCATCTAGAGGTAGGGGCAGAGGAGGTAAGTCAGGTAGGGGGAGACCCTACAACCAATCTCCATGCAATATCTGTGGCTTGTCTAACCATACCACAGATGAATGCTACAAAAACTACAAGAACCAAAGAGGAAGAGGTCACCAAAGAGGAGGATACTCTCAAGGCAGAGGCAGATTCAATCAATCTCAAGGCTACCATGGCTACAACAATAATTATAACAACAACTACAATCACAATGGCAACTATCAAGGTGGATACAGAAATAGGAAAGACTACAACAATTATGCAGAGGAGCAAGATGATTCCTTATTGATCATGAACATGACATCTAAGTCAGGTATCAATGATGATCACTTATTCTATATTGATTCAGGTTGCTCTAACCATGTAGCTGGAAATGTTGCCTTACTCTCTGATTTGGAAGAACCCAAAGGCAAGCATCAAGTGCAGACAGGTGATGATACTAAACATTCAGTTGTTAAAGTAGGCAATGTCAAAACTAGTGATGGTAATCAAAATTTATTGAGCAGAGTGTTGTATGTTCCAACAATCACCAAAAATCTGATGAGTGTAGGTCAGATTGTGGAAAAGGGTCTACAGGTCAGGTTCACTCAACATGGTGCATATGTGGAGGATCCAAGACATGGATTCAGAAGAATAGCCAAGGGAGAAAAATCAGGTAGATTGTTTACCTTTGAACTTGAAGACACTAAGAGTATTGCTTTGTACAACTATAAAGATCAAACCCTATCAGAATTGGAGATTTGGCAAAAAAGATTAGGTCACATTGGAGAGAGGACCTTAAAACAAATGAGTAGGGATCAATGTGTGCTTGGGATACCTAATGTATCCAAGCAACACATGATATACAAGTGTGGGGCTTGTCAATTTGGTAAGTCACACAGGTTTCCCTATACCAAGAAAGGTTTTATGCATGAAGATTATCTGGAATTGGTGCATACAGATGTTTGGGGACCTAGCAAGGAGCCATCCATATCTGGATCAAGGTACTATGTGTCCTTCATTGATGACTATAGCAGGTGGACTGTCTTATACTTCATGAAACATAAAGATGAAGTATTTAATTGTTTCAAAAGGTATCTTGCACTAGTTGAAAATCAAACAGGTAGACATTTGAAGAAGCTAAGGTCAGATGGTGGTGGAGAATACTTCTCAAATGACTTTGAAGATTTCTTGCAGGAAAGAGGCATCAAGAGGGAGATTACTACAAGGTACTCACCTGAACAAAATGGGGTAGCTGAAAGAAGGAATAGACTCATTGTAGAGACAGCTAGGTCTATGCTAAATGAAAAGAAATTGCCAAACTATCTTTGGGCAGAGAGTGTATCTACTGCCACATATTTAATTAACAGGTTGCCATCAAAGACACTTGATGGAATGACACCCTATGAGGCTTGGCATGGTAAGAGACCATCTCTGGATCATTGCAAAATCTTTGGATGTGTAGCATATGTGCATATTCCCTCACAGGTAAGGGGAAAGCTAGACCCTAAGGCTGAAAAGTGTATTTTCATTGGTTATGATTTGAATTAGAAGGGATACAGATTCTACAACCCCTCAAACAAAGGCTTCAAGGTAAGCAGAGATGTCATCTTTGATGAGAATGATTCATGGTATGAAAATGAATGCAGGAAGGTTAGTCTACCTTATGACATGGAAGAAGACTTTCCCAAACTTATCAGGCAAGAACCAATTCAGAAAGAAGACACAAGCTCAGAGGATGAAGACACCATCAACATTGAAGAGTTCAAGGCTTGGAAATCCAAAGGGAAGATGAAGATGAAGCAACTAGAAGATAATCCAGAATCCTCAACTCAAGCTATGAGGAGATCTCAGAGAGAAAAGAAAAAACCTATTAGGTATGGGTATGATACTTCACTTGTAACCAAGCACTCTGTATATCTTGCAAAGGATCTCTTAAATGAAGAACCAGGTACATTTGAAGAAGCAATTACTAAACCAGAATGGAAGGAAGCAATGGATGAAGAAATGGAGGCTCTCAAGCAGAGTGACACTTGGGACTTGGTACCCAAGAAAGAATCTATGAAGGTGATAGGATCCAGATGGATCTATAAACTCAAAAGGAATTCAGATGGTACAATAAACAGGTATAAAGCTAGGTTGGTAGCCAAGGGTTTTGCACAAACCCAAGGCATTGATTATGAGGAGACATTTTCTCCTGTGGCCAAGATGCCAACTATCAGAGTTATGGTGAGTGTAGCTGCATCCAAGAATTGGAACGTGTACCAATTGGATGTGAAGAATGCATTCTTGAATGGATGGATATCTTAAGAAGTCTACATGTCACAACCACCTGGCTATGAAGATCCCAATAAGGTAAATCATGTTTGTAAATTGAAGAAGGCTCTGTATGGATTGAAGCAGGCACCTAGAGCATGGAATTATAGGTTGACAACCTATCTCCTAGATCAAGGATTTGTGATGAGTAAAGCAGATACTTCATTATTTATCAAAAAGAACAATTCAGAGGTAATATACTTGTGTGTCTATGTTGATGACATCATTATTATAGGAAATGATGTTCAGGGAATTAGACACATCAAAGGACAGATGATGAAGGAATTCAAGATTAATGATCTTGGATTATTGAAGTACTTCCTAGGACTTCAATTTGTCTACACAAATTCAGGTATCTTTATTACTCAGAAGAAGTACATTCAGGACATGGTCAAGAAGTTTAATTTGCAGGAAGCTAAAGTCTCAAACATTCCTATGGAGGTCAACCACAAACTCAGTGCTCATGAAGGGGAAGAACTCCAAGATATTACAGGTTACCAAAGTTTGGTAGGTAGTCTTAATTATGCTACCTTAACCAGGATTGATATATCATATGGTGTTAGTATACTTAGCCAGTTTATGCACAAACCAAGAGTACCTCATTTGGAGGTAGCCAAGAAGATAGTAAAGTACCTAAAGGGAACACAAAATCATGGTTTGTACTTTCCATATTCATCAGACATTGATATTAAAGTATATTCAGATGCAGATTGGGCAGGTTGCAAGGATGACAGGAGAAGCACATCTGGTTACATATGTTTTGCAGGTGATAAACCAATTTCTTGGTCATCCAAGAAACAACCTACAGTAGCCTTGTCATCTACTGAGGCAGAGTATAGAGAGCTAGCCAATGCCACTCAAGAAGCTATATGGTTGAAGCTTTTATATTCAGAATTGGGCCTACATACAAGGCCACCTGTCATATTTGGTGATAACACAAGTTCTCTTCACCTAGCAGCTAATCCAATTTATCATGCTAGGACAAAACACATAGAGGTTCACTACCACTATGTGAGGGAGAAGTTACTTAGCAAAGAAATTCAATTGTCATATGTGTCTACTAATATACAATGTGCAGATTTGCTTACTAAATCTCTGGATGGAAGCAAGCTATGCAGGTTTAAATCCATGATTGGATTGCAGGAAATAATTGAAGACTAGAGATGAAGACTTGAGCCAAAGTGTTTGGCTTGAGGGGGAGCTGTTGGTGTAATTCAAGCCTTAACACTTGGCTTGGATATCAACTTTGAAGACTTCACAAAGAGCTTGGACCCTTGAAGGATATATTTACAAGAATCAAGAACCATAGGAACTTAGTCTTATTGATTCTTACCTTTTATCTCATGTAAAAGTCTATATGACTTTAACCACTCATGTAATCACACCTAACTGAGAAAGTCGTGGAAACTTTGATTGATTGAGTGGGTGAATGATTGAGAGAATATCTCATTCATTTTTAGGTACATGATTCTAGGAGATTAACTTAGAATTTGAAATTCAAAATTTCATTCAACTCCTATAAAAAGTACAAAGAAAAAGTCGCGGGTATCCTTCACTCTTCCCGAGGCATTTCTGAGTGAATTTCTGAGTGTGTGAGAGCTACACCATAGCCTACACCTCTGAGTACCATTGAGCATCACATTCTATGCCAATGGGAATGTACAATCATTAGATTTAATCAATATACTTACATTCATAATCTCTGTTTTCTCTGAGTGACTATCTTCAACTCTGTCAACTTCAACAGGGCATATCTCAAGATCTACTAAACCAAATTGGATGATTCAAAGTGCATTGGATTCAACTCAAAGTCTACTATACACCCACAAAGTTTCAAGGCCATTGGATCTACCATCACAGAGAAATATCAGTCGGCGTGCTCACTGGTCTGTGACTGTAAGTCTCCTAAAAAATCGGGGGTACACCTTATTTTGCTAAAGTGATTTCTCTGAGTATAGTTTATCATTTCCTTTCATTCCACTTGCAAATGGAAGCTTACTAAGCTAATATAATATCTCTAGAAGGAATTTTGCTAATTGTAACTACACTGGTCACACTGAGCATAACACTGAGCAGGTATCAAGACCAAAATAGAAAGTTTTCAAGTCTTGTGATTTACAAAGTAGTCTGTTTTGATCAAGTCATTACTCAAACCTTTTCCAAAGTACATATAGCATATTTTGGTATCATTTGGAAGCTCAAGGAGTCTACTAAGCATATCTGAAGTCAAAGGAGGGCAGGTGTGAAGCAGGTTTTGCAGCACCAACTGATCTTCTAAGTGCATCCAACCATCACTCCCAACAAAAAAGACGAATGAAGAATTGCCCAATCAATCTTGCCACATTTGGAAGATAGATGGCTCTCATTTCTACAAAATGGACACTACCTCTCAAAGCACTACCTGGAACAACCATTACAACAAGGGTCTGTTAGGGGCGACAGACTCGAGAGGGGGGGGAGTGTTGAAGCTAAAGGTCAAGGACAAAGCACAGGAGCACATCAAAGAGGTGGACACACAAGAAGAAGGAGCACGTAGGGAGCTCCAAGAAGTGTATGTCAAATTTTCAGAAGAAATCCCTATAAAAATAGTGATTTTCATCACTAAAAGCCATTGTAAATACCATTTTATATTTTTGCAACTCCATTTTTTTCAAGCCAAGGAGTCCTCGAGCTTGATGAGTATTAGAAGTATCATCCTACCAATTTTCATAATTTTTAGACTCCATTTGAGCCTTCAAATAAGCCTTGGAACCTAATTTTTACCTAGGCCGGACACTAGGTCTGGACAGGGACAAAACTAGTCCAAAAACTATAAAAAGAGCCAGAGAGCTCATTTTTGGGGTTAACTTGTTAGAGAATAGAGCTTTTGTAAGAGGACTCTTTTGCGATCGAAGCTTTCCATTGTTCATCTCTTTGATCTTACCTTGTGCGCGTGTGTGTGTGTGTATGTGTGTGCATGTTTGTGTGCTTTCACTCACGCACTTGTGCCTTCACTTGCTCGTGGTCTTCATACCGGTCCTTACATCTCCGCGGATTGACAAGTAAAGGAGGTGGTGCTTATGCTTGAGCTACAGCTAGTCAGAAGGGAAAAGGTAAATGGAGCTCATCTACTATTAAGCAAAGGTCTACTAATGTTGCACAATTGAACAAGAAAGAAAAAGATGAGAAGAAAACAAATATGAAAAAACATTTTTGTAAATATTATAAGGGAAATGATCATGTCATAAAGAGTTGTCCAAAAATCACTAAAAAAAAGTCAAGAAAGAAATAGGCTAGAATGGTGGTTGCAAAGGCCTCTACACCTAAAGAAAAATCAACTAATCTTGTTCAAAATGAAGAATGTGTGTTTACTATTGTTTGCAACTATGACCCATCTTCTCATGAGTAGTGTATGTCTATAGTGAACTCAAATGTTTAGTACTTTGACACTGGACCAACCAAGCAAATTAACTTGTAGCACAATTTCTTCAATTGACTTGAGCATGCCCCTATAGGGAATACTATCATATGTGCCAAGGACTCCTCTTATCCTATAATGGGAGTTGGTAAGATCATTATGAGTACTACTAATGGTAGGTCTTTCACATTTTCAGATGTTTTTTATGTTCCACTGATCAAGAAAATCCATTGTCAATTTCAACATTAGCCAAGATTGGCTTGGTTGTCAAATTTGTTGATGATAGATGTACAATTCATGATCCCGCAAATGGTGATGTTATCATTACTTCTGGCATTTTATGTCGTGGGATGTATAAGCTCATAGACTATGCAAAATCTATGAATTATTTAGCATGTACAATTAAATATTCTCAAGCTATCTCATAGTGGTACCTGACTCTTTGGATTGTTTTATCCCAAGGAGGGATCATTGCTGCCACATTTACATGCTTTCTAAGAATCATAGTAGGCTGGTTTCTATGAAAATATTATGTCCATTAGTGGCTTTTTCTTCATGCTTGGTAGCTCATGCATATCTTGGTCCAACAAGAAGGAGCCTACTATGGCCACATCTAGTTGTAGGGCTGAATATAGGGTAGCTTTCATGGCGACTCTTGAGTGTCTGTCGCTCGTACACCTTTTGGCTGATTTTTCTTAGTCCATCTTCTTCCACTATCATCTTCACTCACAGTCAAAGAGCATTGGTGCTTGCAAGGAACCATGTGTTCCATGCCTACACAAAGCACATTGAGGTGCACTATCATTATGTGAGTGAGGTTTTTTGCTAGAAAGATCTGTTTGTCTTGTGTGCACACTCATAATAATGTTGTAGAACTTTTCACAAAGGCTCTATCTAGGGAGAAGTTTCAAGATTTTGACAAAGATTTAGGCTTGCTTACTTTTGTGGATTGATCTCTTTCTACATAGCTTGGCACTTCCTTATACATGAGTGCCAGCTCCTTGATTACAACACTTCAAGGGGGGATTTGTTGGTATATTTTGGTAGAGATGTATGTGAGCACACTTAAGACCACCAGGGAACTTTTTCCCTCTTTAGGAGATTTTTTTCCTCCTACTTATATGTAAGCCTATAACCCTAATTAGTCACTTATCTTTGTATATTCACTTGGTATTAACTTCTCTATTTTGTTCTGCTCCAAGCTTCTTCTTCTTCCTTATGATGTTCATGTGCTTTCGTAGACCTTGAAACCCAACACATTACATCATCTCCTTGGACATTTGTTGTGTTCATCATAGAGATTTGGATCATATGTATCACTTCTCATCTAGAAGATTTTGTAACTATATCTTCCTCTTCTTCTATAGGATTAATAGGATTTGACACCATACATAAGGTTCAAATTCTTCATCATTGAAATCTTTAGGGATGTACTATCAAGGTCTCTAACTTCGGTATCAAACTAACAGTCTTCTTTCCTTAGATTTTTTTTTTATTCTTTAGTTTTCTTGAACAAAAAAAGTTGAGCTTCCTATTTGTATTCTAGCTTTATGAAAAATGTCTTCAAACATTTCAATATTATCTATTGTGATGCATAAATTTTGGATTACTAATGTTGATTCTTTTAATGTTCCCTCCAAATGCAAGAGGAACAGAAAGATGCATAAGGCCAGATCCTTCATGGAGATAAGGCATTCTTAGAGGTCTATGGAGCTTTTCATTCTAGAAAACGCATTTGCAAGGGTTATGAAGGAAGATCTCTCAAGCTTCTATGCATGACTTCTTGTACGAAGAGATATCACTTAAGGCACTCCCAAAAGGTTTTTGAGGCTTGTATAATCTCATTGTTGGACGATTTAAACTCATGCAAAGGTAGACACAATACAACCTAAGGATATGCAATCATTTAGAAGGATTTGGGAAAATAATCCATGAATCTTGTAAACTCTCTTTATGATAAATCTTTTTCTACTATCCCAAGTCATTAGTAGTATTTTTCTCTATTTACATTTGCTCTCTCAAGTTTCTTTTATTTTGTTTGTCATTCATATACCCTTTGATGATAATCTTTGTAATTATTATACACTACTTGCACATGATTAGAGTAGAGTTTTGTAATTATACACTACTTGCACATGATTAGAGTAGAGTTGACCTTCATGAACATAGACATTTCAATGTTGTACATGAAGGTCAACTTTTTAGCTATAGGCGATTGTAATGGCCAAGAATAGCAAAAAGAAGGCCTATCATAAAAGCATGGCAATCGGCCCTAAAAGAAAAAAAACTATAGGGCCCATCCAGAGATTTTTGTGCTAGTTCTTCTTTTGATTATTCTTGGCCATTGGAACACATGAGTAACAAAGAACATGGAATTCTGTGTTGATGATAGTGAAAAATGGCATCACTTGCACATCATAGTTGATCATACACTTCGCCATCTCCATGAGAGACATATTCCTTCTTTTAGAAACTCCATTTTATTGATGTGTATACAAAACTGTACATTGATTTTTTATCCCATGCTTTTCCAAAAATGCATTAAAATCAGAAGACATGTATTCCCAATTTACATGCTAACATATTTTCAGCCAAAACTAGAGATTGTTTGAAGCACGTAAACACTTCAGACTTTGCTTTTAATGGATACACCCATGCGTGCCTACAGAAATCATCAATAAAAGTCAAGAAGTAAAGGTAATTCTGAAAAGAAGGGGTCTGCATAGGACCATATACACCACTATGAACAAGCTTCAATTTATGAGTAGCTTGAATTGAACCATCTTTTTGGAAGGAGGTATAGACATAATCTTGATATTAATGAGAATACAAATACATATTCTTTCATGGATTGGCTATATACTTGTATGCAATGAGTCAATACAAATAATGAACCAATATCAAATCAATAGAGGGGGTTAATGTTAGGGTTGTGAAAGTAAAGTACTTTTTTTCTACTAATATTCATTTCTTGCACATATATGTATATTTGTTTCTCTTTGAATAATTTATTCATTATTGTAGGGCCGAATTTTCACTAATACGTGGGCTTATAGACAACATATGATAATAAAGTTGTTGATGCTTTGCATAAAACAGTGGGCTCTAGCATTGTTGCAATTTTCAAGCAATTATCACGTGCTAGTACAAAAGATATGAACCTTGTAGATAGTGAATTTGCCTACGTAGGGACCATTGTTGCTATCTATGAAATATAATTTCATATATTTTTTATGATATAGCTTATTATTCATTTAAGCCCATAATAATGAAGTTTTATTTTTTATATTTGTATATGTTATTTTGAACGCTGACAGGTTTGGAGCCAAGTATAAAATTCCACATTGAGAACAAAAGTATTTAGGTTTCGGGCAATTGACTCTTCAAAAACAATGCAATTAACAAAAAAACTATATATTCTTCCTAGCCATATTGAACAAGTATTCTTTTATACAAACCCTGATGCTCATCCATGGTGGAATGTCATTCATGTTCAACCTAGAGGACAGTCATTATTTGAAAAATTTATTGTTAGAGAGATCAAAGATATTCGTGTGATGACTCATCATCAAATATTGACTTATCAACATCTTAGAGAGAAACAGGAATTCTTCTATATGACAATGAAAATAATCTACTTGATCAGAATGATAATACTTTACATATTGATTCTACATATGATGAAGAGGAATTACCAGAAATCAATATTAGTCCATCAATAGATGTCAATTATGCCAACACATATTTAACAATAGACAAAGTAACAGAAATCAATAAATATAATTAAGATGAGACTATACTGATGTCTTACCAAACTGATGGTAATAATGAAAAAACATGAATAGATCAAGGAATAGATTCCCCTCTATTCATTTGGAATACAAAACAAATCCCATCATAGAGATAGATATATTCTCATAGGTTAGAACATGATGCTCTCGAGTATGGCTAAAGTCTTGTATATAGCTTTATTTTCCAAGATAGAGCTTAAGTTTTACCCAAAGAGCTCTATAGCTTTCTAACTCCAATTAACGATCGTTAACTTGAATCATTTGGATGGGCATCAAACAATAGATTCCTCTTTATTCAAATGGAAAACGAGGTGAATCCCAACACAAAGATGAAAACATGTTCTTGGACATTGGAACATGAACCTCGTATATAGCTTTATTTTCGAGGATAAAAATTTCTCACATGTATGTATGCATGTGTGTGATATATGTCTATGTATATGGATGTAAGTGTGATTATGCATGTGTATGTATGCACACACACACACACACACACACATATATATATATATATATATATATATATATATATATATATATATATATATATATATATATATATATATATATGTGTGTGTGTGTGTGTGTGTGTGTATGTATGTATGTATATATGCATAATGTGCATATGTATGCATGTGTTAGTATGACATGTGTGTGTTTCATAAGTATGTATGTGTGTACATGTGTGTGACTGCATATGTGTATAAGCACATGTGGATGTGTGCGGGATGTTTATGTAGCTACATGTGTGTTTAGAATTGTGTATGCATGTGTGTGTGTGTGTACACACACACACACACACACACACACACATATATATATATATATATATATATATATATATATATATATATATATATATATATATATATATATATATATATATATATATATATATATATATATATATATATATATATATATATATATATACTCGATGCAAAAGAAAACCATATAGGTAAAACATAAAATATATATTTTTGTTTATATATAAAATTTATACTTATGCCCATTATAAGTGAACAAATCACAAGTAGGAGTCACATAAAGCTCTCATTCTCTTTTGAAACTCCAAAACATGCATGATGTAAACTACATTTCCATCATTTGCTATTTTACACTCCAGTCCTAGGCTACCTTTGCATGTGATCATAGGTACCTTCTTGTGCTCTCACAAGCTTGAGGTGGTATAGGTGTCCTAAAAATAAAGAAATTGAAATTATTAAAAACCTTTATGTAATAATATTATTAAAAATAACAATTTATAATAAGAAAACATACCTATGTGCAGACAACCATCCTCCTACAAATGGACTAGTAGAGGAACCTTCCTCTCACTCTTCGGAAAGCATCTAGATCGTGAAATCTAATTCCTCATTGGGCATGTCTGCATACTCATGCATGACAACCCCTAAGGAATCAAGCAAACATTTTCCTCTAATAATATTATTTGTGTGTGTATGTGTATGCATGCATGTGTATGTGTATGCATGTATGTGCATGTGCATGTGCATGTGCATGTGCACGTGCACGTGCATGTGCACGTGCACGTGCATGTGCACGTGCACGTGCATGTGCATGTGCACGTGCACGTGCATGTGCATGTGCACGTGGATGTGGATGTGCACTGCATGTGGATGTGCACGTGCATGTGCATGTGGATGTGCACGTGCATGTGCATGTGGATGTGCACGTGCATGTGCATGTGCATGTGCATGTGCATGTGCCTGTGCATGTGCATGTGCATGTGCATGTGCCTGTGCATGTGCATGTGCCTGTGCATGTGCATGTGCATGTGCCTGTGCATGTGCATGTGCATGTGCCTGTGCATGTGCATGTGCATGTGCCTGTCATGTGCATGTGCATGTGCATGTGCATGTGCATGTGCATGTGCATGTGCATGTGCATGTGCATGTGCATGTGCATGTGCATGTGCATGTGCATGTGCATGTGCATGTGCATGTGCATGTGCATGTGCATGTGCATGTGCATGTGCATGTGCATGTGCATGTGCATGTGCATGTGCATGTGCATGTGCATGTGCATGTGCATGTGCATGTGCATGTGCATGTGCATGTGCATGTGCATGTGCATGTGCATGTGCATGTGCATGTGCATGTGCATGTGCATGTGCATGTGCATGTGTATGTGGATGTGCATGTGCATGTGTATGTGTATGTGTATGTGTATGTGTATGTGTATGTGTATGTGTATGTGTATGTGTATGTGTATGTGTATGTGTATGTGTATGTGTATGTGTATGTGTATGTGTATGTGTATGTGTATGTGTATGTGTATGTGTATGTGTATGTGTATGTGTATGTGTATGTGTATGTGTATGTGTATGTGTATGTGTATGTGTATGTGTATGTGTATGTGTATGTGTATGTGTATGTGTATGTGTATGTGTATGTGTATGTGTATGTGTATGTGTATGTGTATGTGTATGTGTATGTGTATGTGTATGTGTATGTGTATGTGTATGTGTATGTGTATGTGTATGTGTATGTGTTATGTGTATGTGTATGTGTATGTGTATGTGTATGTGTATGTGTATGTGTATGTGTATGTGTATGTGTATGTGTATGTGTATGTGTATGTGTATGTGTATGTTTATGTGTATGTGTATGTGTATGTGTATGTGTATGTGTATGTGTATGTGTATGTGTATGTGTATGTGTATGTGTATGTGTATGTGTATGTGTATGTGTATGTGTATGTGTATGTGTATGTGTATGTGTATGTGTATGTGTATGTGTATGTGTATGTGTATGTGTATGTGTATGTGTATGTGTATGTGTATGTGTATGTGTATGTGTATGTGTATGTGTATGTGTATGTGTATGTGTGTATGTGTATGTGTATGTGTATGTGTATGTGTATGTGTATGTGTATGTGTATGTGTATGTGTATGTGTATGTGTATGTGTATGTGTATGTGTATGTGTATGTGTATGTGTATGTGTATGTGTATGTGTATGTGTATGTGTATGTGTATGTGTATGTGTATGTGTATGTGTATGTGTATGTGTATGTGTATGTGTATGTGTATGTGTATGTGTATGTGTATGTGTATGTGTATGTGTATGTGTATGTGTATGTGTATGTGTATGTGTATGTGTATGTGTATGTGTATGTGTATGTGTATGTGTATGTGTATGTGTATGTGTATGTGTATGTGTATGTGTATGTGTATGTGTATGTGTATGTGTATGTGTATGTGTATGTGTATGTGTATGTGTATGTGTATGTGTATGTGTATGTGTATGTGTATGTGTATGTGTATGTGTATGTGTATGTGTATGTGTATGTGTATGTGTATGTGTATGTGTATGTGTATGTGTATGTGTATGTGTATGTGTATGTGTATGTGTATGTGTATGTGTATGTGTATGTGTATGTGTATGTGTATGTGTATGTGTATGTGTATGTGTATGTGTATGTGTATGTGTATGTGTATGTGTATGTGTATGTGTATGTGTATGTGTATGTGTATGTGTATGTGTATGTGTATGTGTATGTGTATGTGTATG
>CM035443.1:78174193-78179193 GCA_020310875.1 Ceratopteris richardii
AACCCTAAAGAGAAGAGTCATAACTCTACTCCTAGTCTAACTAATGTCAATAGAGTCTCCATGTGAGACTCAATCTAACCATCATGATTAACTGATCTCCCTCTTGCCTTTGATAGAAGAGTGCCACTTCTATCTAGACAACCTAAAAGTGAGAAAGTGAAACTCTCTCTCTCTCTCTCTCTCTCTCTCTCTCTCTCTCTCTCTCTCTCTCTCTCTCTCTCTCTCTCTCTCTCTCTCTCTCTCTCTCTCTCTCTCTCTCTCTCTCTCTCTCTCTCTCTCTCTCTCTCTCTCTCTCTCTCTCTCTCTCTCTCTCTCTCTCTCTCTCTCTCTCTCTCTCTCTCTCTATTCAATCTCTTCTAAGGAAAAGAGCTCTAGCAGTGAAAGAGATTCTGTTGAATCCATTTACTCTGCTCATAACTGAGAACATGTACATAAGTTCTCCATGTTTTCCTTCAAAACTAGTGGAGAAAGAGACTCCCCATGTGAAGGAAAATTACATTGAAAAGAAGAGTAAATGAATTTCTCTGAAATAAAGACTAAGAGATGTTTCCCAAACACCTCTTCTGTCTAAAGGAAAATATGGTCTGTTCTTCTCCTATGAAGAAATCATATTTTCCTTTCCTTCTTTCTCTCTCAAAGAACATGAGCTAAAGTGATACCAATATTGTATAATCCTTTTACTATCTAATCATCGATGAGCTTCGCTGCACCACACACACAAAGATTCGCCATTCGAATCACCCAGCCACATCCGAGACACTTGAAGATCTAGTCTGCCGACTCCTTACATGTTTTTTTTCATGAGTTAGTCCTCTTGACTATTCACTCTACATAGTGAGTCTTCTCTAAATGAGTGACTCCTCTCTCTTCTACCTTAGTTGGTAAATAATACCCATTTGATGCCATGTGGCCTCCTTCTCCAAAAGGTGATCCACACCCTATTAATATCATATGACAGAATGTATATGTATATGTGTGTATGTGTGTGTATGAATGTATATGTATATGTGTATGTGAGTGTATGTTTCTGTGTTTATGCCATGAGAGAACTAGAGAGATATTATGTTATAAGAGAGAGGAAGTCTCACGTGTGCAACATAATTAAATGCTTGTAGAGTAATTTGAGTAGAGAAGATGTTGCATGAGTGTATGCATGCATACTCTTGGCATATTGAAGCCTATAAAAGCAATGGAATAGTACTCATTGGGGACATACATATCTCTGGCATCTCTTCGGGTATTCTTGTAGTCTTCTCTTGCACTTTGTGGCTACAATCCTATTGTAGGAAGTCACTCTATGGTGAGGATACAGAGCGTGGGCTTCCCAGTGGAGGGCTAATAGCACTATACTGTGAAGGAATGGCTTGATTTGTGTGGTATTTCCTTAGAGCAGGTCCTCATATCTTTGTATTTATCAGTGAAGTCTTCATCTAGTTGTGTTCATCTAATTGTGTTCATTGTATTGGGTGGATCTCTAGTATTGATTCTGTTTAGTTCTTGAATGGTATGTTAGCCCAGAGCATCCACTTTTAGAGCATTTCTTTCGCCTATATTGTAATCATCTGTTCGAAGTAAGGAGTGGATTTGTCCTTTGCTATTGTCATTTGTCATTAATCTTCTCTCTGATTATCCATAATATTGTGTATCTATTGTGATCGTGCCTACTCACAGGAATGTTAAATGATATACTTCCCTAAGGAGAACCTCCCTTGAGTAGGGGAAGTACTAGAAATGCATATTGCCTGCTCTTGTTAAAAGTAGGTACCCAAGTACATCATAGATATTTTGGCATGCCCGATGGGACCTTGCATTTCTGTGAGAGGCTCTGAGCATAGTAAATAGTCCTTTTCCATTACTTTTTCCCTATTGCATCTTGCAAGTAGGTACATGACCCATACTCGAGCAGATAAGGAGCCTCTTTGTGTACATAGGAGCCTTAAAAAATTATCTTTACCTTCAAATAGTGAACCTAGATCCCCTCTACCCTCCTTGAATTTATCTATTGATTTGGGTGCGACACCACTGTCAAAGGAAAAGCATAGGAGAACATTAGACTTATCCTTAGATACGTTAGAGGAAACACCAGTGCCAATGGAGGATCTCTCTCACTTACTCTCTAGACTCAATATCAAGTTCCCTACCTTTAAGGGACAAGCTTATGAGAATGCTGATGATCATGTGAGGAGATCCATCTCCCTATGCCATGGACGAGGTCTGCAGAATAGAGGATGCAATGCTGGTACTCTTCCCATCCACGTTGGAAGGCCTTGCTGACAAATGGTACAGTCAATATGCAGATGGCCACTTTGGTGCATGGGAGGCTCTGAAGACGGCGTTCTCACAGACATTTCGACCAATTGACTCCTTGGAAAGAGCTCTAGATCAACTAGAGAACCTAAGGCTAAGATCAAGTGAATCCTTTCACGAACTTCACACTAGGACAAAAGCACTTGTTGCACGTCTACCACATGCTCCAGGTGATTTCTTGGTTAAAAAACGGATAGAAAAAGCTCTACCCAGGTCATCTCAGCTGAAGCTACGTGAGTCTCTTAGATTGGATGCAACCCTTAATGATTTTGTTGCAGCGACATCACACATTGAAGAAGCTAAGCAACATTTTGAAGGGGATATGCCACCAAATTATGCAGCAAAACTAGACCCTATTGGGCAACTGACGAAAGAACTAGAGGCATTGAGAATGCAGCAAAATCACCAAGAAGAGAAGGTCTTGCCACCGTCGTCGCATCACACTGATGATGAAGTAGCCCAACTTCATCGCGAATTAGAAGATTTGTGGACCACTCAAGATATAAGAAGACATATTTGGTGTACAATATGTAACAAGAGTGGACATTCCAATACTAATTGTCCTAACAAGGTAAGTTGTCAATTTTGTGGAGAGGATGGCCATGAAGCTAGAGACTGTTACTACCTCAAGGGCACACAACAACGAGGTAACCCTCAAGCTTTGGATTCATATTATTCTAGTACTTCAAATGCACCTAATAGAGAGGAGAATCGTCCAACGAAGCCTAGATATAATAGGCCATTGATGTGTTATCGTTGTGGCGAGTATGGCCATATGCAAAATAGGTGTTCCCTTCAAGAAGATGCACCTCCTTGTCAGCATTGTCCAGAGGCTAAGGATCACTATACCAAGGATTGCCCAAGAAGCCACCCTGCTCCAATTCACATGATTGCAGTCCCCCCACAAGTAGAAGGTATGACCACTCAGTCTTATGCTGTTTCATCTTCTTTAATGCCCATGATGACTAGAGCCAGACAAGCGGCAGCAACTTGTAGAGAGGAACAACAAGGACTCCAAGATAGGGAGGAGGAAAAGAAGATGGGATGGAAGGGTCAAGCAGACATTGAAGGAGCTTATGAAAGGATGGCTACTTCACTAAGGGAGCAACCAACAAGTCTGCGAGAAGACACACATGTGGTAAACATTGAACATATCTTGAAAGGGATTCATCACAAAGTTGGTCCGTATGAACTCATAAAGATGGATTCAAAAATAAGAAGTGACTTATTAAAGATTATACACTTTGCTTACTTGAGCCAACCACCTAGCATAGATGGTTTCATGGTTGATTTTCCTCCTGCACCCCTGGCAGACTACCAAAGCTCAAGGTTATCTATTTTTATAAAGGATGAAGCTCTCACAGGTGTCATCATAGATGGAGGCTCTGGTATCAATTTGATGCCAGATTTCACAATGAGGAAACTGAATTTGAACCCCACCAAGATGGCACCATTCACAGTTACACTAGTAGATCAAGATCGGGTTGCACCACTTGGCATTATTGAAAAGGTACTGATGATAGTACAGGGTTGTCACTTTGTTCTAGATTTTGTTGTTATTGCACTTCCACAGGAGACTTCTTACCCTTTACTCCTGGGGAGGCCTTGGCTAAGGCAAGCAAAAGCTTTGCAAGATTGGGGGAAAAACAAACTGTGGATTTCAACAAACACCAATAGCCAACTACAACTACATTTGGAAGAAGGATTCGACTCAGGAAAAGCTATTGGGTATACTATGGACACTCAGGTATTTCCCTCTTTACCCCAAGAAGAAGATACATTATTAAATTGGATGATGGAAAGTACAGAGTGTTGCATGGTGGAAATCAATGAAATAGAGGAAGAAGTTGCACAGGAAGGAGTTGCAAAAAAAGGCCATGAAGTTCACAAGGAGTTAGAGAATGAGAGTTTGCACTGGAATACAAACTTTGAAGCAGAAACAAATATAGAAGTATCAGGGAAGGAAAGTTATGAGCTTGAATGCAGAGAATACCTCCCCTTTTCGTATATATCTCAAGGGTGGACCAGAGAACATATTGTAGAGTATAAGCTAAATTCCACTCATGCATACAGTGGGGATGATTTCTCAAGTAAGATCATTCTTGAAACACTTGTTCAAGAAGTAAATCTAGAAGATGAAGAGAACCCTCAAGTAGTCCACTTGGCCTCTTGGCTATGGCATAATCCCCCTTTACTGCAGAAGGTAACTTCTTTACTTTTTGCTTATAAAAATGTCTTCACATGGTCCTACAAAGATCTAACAAGGATACCAGAGGAGCTTGGATTAAACCGAATACCCTTAGTTGAGGGAGCCGTGCCTGCAATAAGTAGGCCGTATCGACTCAATCCAAAGTATGCAGAGGCGGTAAAGTTAGAAATTATAAAACTAGAAGAAGTAGGTATAATTGTTTTAGTAGAACATTCCAGGTGCCTTTCTTCTATGGTTATTGTACCCAAGAAAAATAGTGGAAAAATAAGAGTCTGCATTGATTTTCGTGCCTTGAATAAGGTAACTGTTCAAGATGGATTTCTTCAGCCCTTCACAGAGCAAGTACTTGAGGAAGTAGCCGAACACACTTTGTATAGCTTCTTGGATGGTTTTAGTGGCTACAATCAGATAGTGATCCATCCTGATGATAGGGACAAAATAGCCTTCATTACTCCATGGGGCACTTATGAGGCTATACCCGCAT
>CM035443.1:78184193-78291693 GCA_020310875.1 Ceratopteris richardii
ATCCATATATCAAGATCTACTAAACCAATGATGATGAAACATGATATGTAGGTATTTGACAATTGAATCTAACAAGTCTCGGGGGTCACTAGACTTTTAAGGAACAAGAAGGCGTGCAGACACAATCACATTCAAAGATCCATATATCCAGATCTACTAAACCAATGATGATGAAACATGATATGTAGTAACCCAAGTCAAAGTATATCAAATGGATGCCTACACACAGAGAAATTAAGAAGACACCTTCATGGTATGCATGCATGTACTGCAACCACATATAGAGAAGAACTTACTCAAAGTAATGATCAAGAATGTGTATGATATTAAACATATGATACATCAGAAGTGTAGAGGTCTAATCCTTCATGATGTGAGCGCAATGTATACTAAAATATGTAGCTCAATCTCTCAAGGGAAAGATGTGATATCTTATGACTAAGAAGCATGTGTTTTTATACATGAATTTGAATTTGAACTTGGTAATTTTTCCACCTAGAAGTGATCCTAGATTTTGGGGATGGTTTGATTTTTATTCCAACTAATGAAATTCATGAATTATCTTCCTATTATCACAAGTTTCCTTATCACTTTTATCTATTACAAATGACTAGAGTAAATACAAGGTTTACTCTTGGAGATTTCACAACCATGTACTCTCATGACCAATGCTATATGAGATAACTTTATGAGAGTAGTCCACATATCAAATGCCAAGATTTTAGGCTTTCCGCTTGTACCAAGAGCTCCCCTCAAGCATACAAATCTTGAGTTTTGAATTCTTCAATATATCTTGCAATCCAATCATTCATTTGAACTTGTTAGCTTGCTTTTCATCCAATGCCTTTGTCATCATATCTAAACACTATTGATGTGTTGACACATATAAAAATTTGAATATCCTTGCTTGTCATCTTTTCCCTGACATAATGGTAATGTATCTGTATATGTTTAGTCCTAGCATGATATATTGGTTTAGTAGAAAGGTGTAAAGAGCTGATATTATCTCCAAAGATATGTGGAATGGAAGAATTTAGCCCTAAATCAGAGTATAGGGTCCTAATCCACATTGCCTCTTGTGTAGCATTTGCAAGTCTTCTATACCAAGCCTCTAATTATGAGAGTGCTATAGTTGGTTGCTTCTTTGAAGACAAAGAAATCAACTTTGTACCTGCAAAGGTGAAGTATCTAGATGTGCTTCTCCAATCATCTTTAGAACCTACCCAATCTACATAAGAGAAAAGGTTGATGTCTATATTAGATGTGTCAGGATAGTATAAACCTTTAGGATTGTGTCGTTCAAGTATTTGAGAACTCTCTTTGCTACTTCTATGTGAGGTTTCCTTGGAGTACACATGAACTAACTCAAGACACTTACTTATAGCAAATATCCACTCTAGTTAATGTGGCATAGTCCAAACTTCTAACTAATCTATGATACCTAGTTTACAATTTGTTACCTTTATGAGCACTCAATTTCAAGTTTATCTCCATGGGAGCACTTGCAACCTTTGAATTTTCCATTTTTAATTTTGCAAGCATGTCTTTGACGTACTTCCTCTGAGTAAGAAACATACCTCTTTCTGTATATACTACTTCTAAACCTAGGAAGTATGTAAGCAAACCAAGATCACTCATTTTGAATTCTTCTTTCATTTGGAGTTTGATTTTTTTGATTCCTTCTGCATTATTACCTGTAATGATTATGCCATCAAGATATACACATAGGTATATGACCTCTGATTGGTTCCTCTTAATGAAGAGGGAAGGATCTAACTTGCTCACATTTAATCCCTTATCTTGCAAGTAATTGACTAGCCTATGATTCCAAGCCCTAACGGCTTGCTTCAATGCATACAAAGCTTTCCTCAACCTGCATACATATTCACGACATGATTGATCTTCAAAACAAGGAGGTTGAGCCATGTATACCTCCTGAGATATCCATCCATTCAAAAAAAAATTATTTACATCCATTTCATAAATGTTCCAATTGTTGGAAGATGCAACACTCATGAGTACTCTTATTGCTTCTTCATAATCAATATCTTGTGTTTGTGAATATCCTTTTGCCACTAGCCTTGCTTTGTCCCTATAGAACCACCAGAAACCTTCTTTACCTTATATATCCATATTGAACCTATGACTTTGATAGATGGAGTCTTAGGTACTAATTCCCAAGTTTGATAGATGGAGTCTTCCATAGCATTCATCCACTCAAGCTTCTCCTTTGCTTCTTCATATGTTAAGGGTTCTTTAGAATTTGAGTCATGTGCTAGATTTATTGAATATTTAGTGACTAACAAATTATCATATCCATACTTTTCTAGCATTCGTTTATCTCTAGTTGACCTTATAATGGTTTGTTGAGAGGATTCTGTGACATCTCTTAACTCTTGCATTTTGGCTTTACCTTTAGGAAGAATTGATTTCTCTTCTTGGAGTCTTTTGGTTATCATTTGAATCACTTGATGCTTCAAGTGTAAGCTCATTCCCCTTTGATAAGGTTGGAAAGTCGTCCTCTAGGTCATATGGAAGTTTGATTTTCCTACAATCATCTTCAAACCATGACTTGTTTTCATCAAACACAACATCTCTACTTACAATGAAACCTTGTTTCTTGAATTTTATAATCTATAACCTTTCTCATTTAGTTCATAGCCAATAAAGATGCATTTCTCTACCTTTGGATCAAACTTGCCTCTAATCTATGAAGGTATATGTGCATATGCTATGCACCCAAAGATCTTGCAATGATTAAGGCTAGGTCTTCTTCCATTCCATGCTTCATATCATGTCATTCCATCCAAAGATTTTGATGGAATTCTATTGATCGAGTATGTGGCTGTTGATATTGCCTCTTCCCACAAATATTTGGTAGCTTCTTCTCATTGAGCATTGACCTTGCAGCCTCCACAATTGTTGTATTCTTTCTCTCTACCACTCCATTTGCTTAGGAGTATACTTAGTGGTGATTTCTTTTTTGATTCCTCTCTCTTGGAGATAAGAATCAGAGTCATGGGAGAAATATTATCCCCCTCCATCTAACCTTCATCTCTTTAGGTTTTTACCTGTTTTGGTTAATAACTAGAGCTAAATACTTTTTGAAACATGAAAACACTTCATCTTTATGCTTCATGAAGTACAATATAGTCCATCTACTACAACAATCTATGAATGATACATAATACCTTGCTCCTTGCTTGGTCCCCATACATCTATATGGACCAACTCCAATAGGTCTCCATGTATGTAGCCTTTCTTGATGAAGCGTTGCCTGTGTGACTTACCAAATTGACAAGCACTGCATTTATAAATCATATGCTTTTTGGATAAATTTGGTAGACCAAGTACACTTTGATCCCTTTTTTTTTTACCTCTTTCACCTATATGAGCTAATCTCTTGTGCCAAATTTGCAACTCTGATAGAGTTTGACTACCATAATTGAATAATGCAATATTTTTAGTGTCTTGGAGTTCAAATGTGAACAATCTACCTAATTTTTTTGCTCTTGCTATCTTCTTGAATTCCTCATGTGGGTCTTCAACAAATGCTCCATCTTTGGTGAATCTAACCTACAATCCCTTCTCAACAATTTGACATACACTTATGAGGTTTTTGGTAATGGCTGACACATACAATACTTTTCTTAGTAAGTTCATATTACCATCTGAGAACTTTACATTACCTATCTTCTCAATTGCATGTCTTGTGTCATCTCATGTTTGGACTTCATGCCTATTCCTTGGATCCTCCAAATTTGAGATTAGAGTTACATTTCGTGCCGCATGATTTATACATCTTGAGACTGTATTAAACACATATTCATTTGCTTTACCTTCCTTCATAGTCATGTTCATCAGAAGAAGTGAGACTTCTTGAGTTTGGCCATCTGTATAGTTTTTGTAATCTCTCTGTCCTTTATATCCTCCTTGGTAGTTGTCGTTGTATGAGTTGTTATTGTATCCATTGAAGTTGTTGAATCTTCTTCTTGAGTTTCCATAGCCTCATTTGTTGTAACCTCTTCCTCTTTGGTTTCTTGGGTTCCTGAAATAATTCAGATGAGCCTTGATCTCTCTCCTTGCATTTTCCACCTCCTCTGCCTTTTTGTCTTCAGTCTCTAGTTCTACTTCAAAAGTTTTCTTGAGAGGTACTACATTCATCATCAGACTTCTTGCCCTTACCTTTGTTATCTTTGTTCTTATTCTTATCTATATAGAGAGAAGAGGATTGATTACCTTTTTGGTTATCTCCATTCTTTGTAAGCTTTGCCTCATGTGTGAACAATTGTCCCATGAGTGTGTTAAGATCGTGAACTTGCATGTCCATGTAGAGGTCCATAATTATGGGGAAGGCTTCCCATTTTTCATCTGCCTTTATGACATTGATGACTTGCCGTACTATTTGTTCTTCATCAATGACTTCTCCAATGCTTCCAAGCTAGTTTGCAATGTCCATCTTGGTGACAAAATTAGTCACACTTTGCTTGGGCATTTTCTTGAGTGTAGTGAATTCCATCCATAGCTAGTTCTTCCTTACCTTGGTGCTTGATGAGAAGAATGCATCAAGGGAATTCCATGTTTCTTGTGATGTCTTGGGATTCCTAATATGTGGAAGTAAAAAAATCAGAGATATAATTAAGAATGTATGACCTTGCTAAAGCATCCTTTGAGGACCATGCAGTCAAACTTTCCTACTCCTCTTGTGTTGGTTGGCCCTTGCTTCTAAGTATTGGCATCATCTCATCCCTAGATATGTAAATAGAGAGGTTCCTTCCTTATAGATATTCTTTCGTTCTGAGTGACCATGCTGAATAATTAGCTTGACCCAATTTCTCAATGGATGAAGGGATTCCATCACCCATGATGCTTAGTTGTTATAATATCACTATGAAGAGGTGATGCTGCTAGACCATACACAGAGAATGTAATCTAACAAGTCTAGGGGGTCATCCAAACTTTTCAGGAACAAGAAGATGTACAAGCACACTCAGCTTTAGAGATTCATATCTCCAGATCTACTAAACCATTGATGATGAACCTTGATACATAGTTACTTGACACTCAAACCTAACTAACCAAAGTAAAGATTATAGCAAATAGTTGCTTATACAAAGAGAAATCATTAAGACAATTTCACTATATCTATGAATGTACTACAACAACATATAGAGGAATCCTTACTCAAAATAATGATCAAGAATGTGTATGATATTAAACATATGATACATAGGAAGTGTAGAGGACTCTCCTTCATGATGTGACCATAGTGTATACTAAAAAATGTAGCTTAGTCTCTCAAGGGAAAGATGTGATATCCCATGACTAAGAAGCATGTGCATTTATACATGAATTTGGATTTGAGCTTGGTAAATTTTCCACCTAAAAGTGATCCTCGATTTTGGGGATGGTTTGGTTTTGATTCCTACTAAAAAAATTCGTGGAATCAGCTTCATATTATCATTAGATTCTCCATAACTCTCATCTGCTGATAACAAGTTTTTAAGTAATCTTATTGTATACAATAGCACATCATAATGCATCCAAAATATCATTGATGTGAGGCATCAAATATCTTTGATTTATTGTAACTTTATTTAATGCTTTAGTCTATACATACCTTGAACGATCCATCCTTTTTGCAAACCAAAAGCATTGACCATACAGTGTACTTCTGCCTCCTCTTGTAGACTCAATCTATATGACTATCTGGCCATTGGATGAGCTATTCGTACTAAGTCAATCATGTGCTCCCCTTTTTTGTGAGGTGGAAGACCTGTAGGAAATTTCAAAAGAAAAAAATGTTGAAATTCACTACTCATTCTAGAAGCTAGTTGAGCTTCCCAACTAGTTTGAATTTGTAAAGATAATAACTTGTATGTTGATGTGATGACCATTGTGAAGAGAGATGGTGGATGCAATCCAAAGATGAGTAGGTGCTGCTACAACCAGCTTCACACCAGCCAACTGAGACTTCAGAGTTGATTAGTAGACCCTTTGAGCTTCCTAAATCCACCAAAATATCAGCCAAGTACTTTGGAACATGTATCCCAAAAGTTTAAGTCAAGACAGACAAGTTGTGAAATGACTAGCTCCCAAAACTTGCTATTCTTGGACATACACCTGCTGGAAAAAATGAACAGTGCTCTCAACCTGGTAGGAATTAGATAAATTCCTTTTGGGCATAGCAAATAGACTTAGCAAGCTTCCAAATCCAAGTTAAAACACTTCAAATGATGGACTGACCACTGAGAAGAAGATTCATCAATTTCTGGAACATGCCCACAATTCTCGGGGCTCTGCAGAGATAGACTAGTGAGCAGTAAAATGCAGATAGCTCACAAACTATAAATCCTATGACCATGAAAATTTATATGCAAAAAGTAGAAATTAAGAGCTATCCAACGCACATCAAAATACTGAAAAAGGTTGCATAGAACTTGAGATATGACCTTCCGAAGTTATTGCTCTGAGTGAGTATAGCAGAGAACAAAACAGAGAACTAGATAATGACAAATGTATAGATTCACATATGATTACAACCACATTGGCAATGAATCTTTGCACAATGGGAGGAGAATGATAGAGCTATGGAGTAAGCTCTTCAATCTCTACAAAATGACATGAAGTGGTCACGTACAAGGCTTGCTAATCGCCTCTTCCTTCTTGCTCTTTTTATAGCTATTCTTGGAGGGAGTTTTGAATTCGAATTCGAATGGCTCCACCTAAAAGTGATCCCCAAAGTTAGGAGATATTCCCTCAGCTCAAAAATTTGTGATTTTGGTAGTTAGAGCCACGAATTTGCTTTTACATCATGCATGAGGTAAGCCATCCTTTTCCTTTTTTCTTTTTTCAAATACAAGAGATAAAAATGAACTCTTTTACAAGAGGTGTTCACATGACTACACATGTGACTTACAAATGAGGATAATATCAAGCATATAAAGCATGCAGGCTTGGGTAAAATGCACCAATAGCTCCCCCTCAGGCCTAACATGCTTGGCCTCCAAATAAGTCTTCAATTGTCCTTGATTTCCTGCAAGCCAATCATCAACTTGAATCTACTTAACTTTGTACCATCAAGAGCTTTAGTCAACATGTCGGCACAGTACATATCTGTAGAGACATAGGATAGTTGAATATCCTTGCTCATTAGCTTCTCCCTTATGTAATGGTAGTGGACTTCAATATGCTTGGTTCTAGCATGGTATACCGGATTAGCTGCTAGATGTAGTGAGCTTGTGTTGTCACCAAAAATATGAGGTGTTGAAGAATGAAGTCCAAGATCTGTGTACAAAGACTTTAACCACATGATTTCTTGAGTTGCATTAGCCAAACCTCTATATTCTGCTTCAGTAGAAGATAATGCCACGGTTTGTTGCTTCTTCGATGACCAAGAAAGGATTTTTGAACCTGCAAATGATATATGCCCGGATGTGCTTCTTCTATCATCTCTAGATCCGGCCCAATCTGCATCTGAGTAGACCTTTAGCTCAATATCTGAAGTATATGAATAGAACAAACCTTCATTCATGGTCCCCTTTAGGTACTTGAGGACTCTCTTGGCCGCTTCCATATGTGGTCTTCTCGGCTTATGCATAAACTGACTCAATATGCTAACACTATAGCATATATCCACCCTTGTGAGTGTTGCATAGTTCAAACTTCCAACCAAGCTTTGGTAGCTTGTGATGTCTTCAATTGGCTCTCCTTCATAAGCACTAAGCTTATGATTTTGCTCCATAGGTGTACCTGCACACTTGGTATTTTCCATCTTGAATTTGACGAGCATGTCATGCACATACTTCCTTTGTGTGATGTATATACCTGAATCTGTGTAGATTAACTCCAATCCAAGAAAATAAGTGAGTGGTCCGAGGTCACTTATTTTGAACTCCTCCTTCATTTGACTCTTTACCTATTTGATTCCTTCAAGATCATCGCCTGTGATAATAATATCATCAACATACACACATAAATAGATCACTTCAGATCCATTCGTCTTTATGAACAAAGAGGTATCCGCCTTGCTAGCTTTGAATCCTTGGTCCTGCAAATAAGTCACCAATCTGAAATTCCAAGCTCTTGGAGCTTGCTTCAATCCATACAAAGCTTTCTTTAGTTTGCATACATAGTTAGGATGATGTGCATCCTCATATCCAGGAGGTTGTGCCATATACACTTCCTTAAAAATCCATCCATTCAAGAAAGCATTCTTTACATCAAGTTGATAGAGATTCCAATTTCTAGATGCAGCAAGACTTATGAGAACCCTAATTGTAGGCATTTTTGCAAGAGGAGAGAAAGTCTCCTCATAATCAATACCATGGGTTTGAGCAAACCCTTTAGCAACTAACCTTGCTTTGTGTCTATTTATACTTCCATCTGGATTCCTCTTGATTTTGTATATCCATCGAGATCCGATTATCTTCATAGATGGCTTGTTAGGTACAAGCTCCCAAGTGTCATTCTCCTTCAAGGCTTCCATTTCTTCATCCATTGCATCTCTCCAAGCTTTCTTGCTTTGTGCTTCTTTGAATGTGGTAGGCTCTTCATTGGTTGAATCTTTTGCAATGTAGATTGAGTGCTTGGTGACCAAAGAAGTATCATAACCAAACCTCTCTGGTTTCTTCTTCTCCCTTGAAAACCTTCTAAGTGGTTGATGTGAGCTCTCGGGTCCATATGTAGCATCCTGCATCTTTGCTTTGCCTTTGTTCTTCCATAGCTTTAGTCTTTCCAAGTTTTCTAGGTCAATCTCCGAATCACTTTCTTCAATCTGCTTTGGCTCCTTTGGTTGAAGTGATGGAAAATCTTCATCCAAGTCATATGGCAGCTTCACTTTTGTGTCATCATCAAACCATGATTTGTTTTCATCAAAAATTACATCTCTACTCACAGAAAATCCTTTATTGGTTGGATTGTACAATCTATATCCTTTTTGGTTTTGATCATAACCAATGAATACACACTTCTTTGCCTTAGGATCCAATTTCCCTCTTACTTGAGAAGGAATGTGAGCATAGGCTAAGCATCCAAAGATTTTACAATGCTCTAGACTAGGTCTTCTTCTTCCATTCCACACTTCATATGGAGTGGTTCCATCTTGTGACTTAGATGGAAGTCTATTTATGAGATATGTGGCTGTAGACACAGCCTCTGCCCATAGGTAGTTTGGCAATCCCTTTTCGTTGAGCATGGACCTTGCAGCTTCGACAATAGCTCTGTTCCTCCTCTCTGCTACACCATTGAGTTCGGGTGTATACCTTGTAGTGACTTCCCTTTTAATGCCTCTTTCATGCAAGAAGGCATCAAATTCAGAAGAGAAGTATTCTCCTCCACCATCTGATCTGAGTCTTTTCAAAGTCCTACCTGTTTGGTTTTCAACAAGAGCAATATACTTCTTAAAGCAATTAAACAATTCATCCTTGTGCTTCATGAAAAACAGAATGGTCCACCTGCTACAATCATCTATGAAAGACACATAATATCTTGAGCCTGATATAGATGGCTCCTTACTTGGACCCCACACATCCGTGTGCACTAGATCCAAAGGATTTTGATACATATATCCTTTCTTATTAAAAGGTTGTCTATGAGCCTTGCCGAGTTGACAAGCTTCACACTTATAAATCATGTGTTGCCTTGTGATATTAGGCAACCCAAGTACACTTTGGTCCCTGCAGATTTGTTTGAGTGTCCTCTCAGTAATGTGAGCAAGCCTTTTGTGCCATATCTCCAACTCTGTTAGAGTTTGAGATCCATAGCTAAACAAAGCTATGTTCTTTGTATCTTCCACTTCAAAAGTGAAAAGCCTTCCTCTCTTTTCTCCTTTGGCAATCCTTTGAAAGCCTTGCCTTGGGTATCCAACATATGCTCCAAATTGGTTGAATCTAACCTGCAATCCTTTATCAACAATCTGTCCAACACTTATTATATTTTTGGTAATTATAGGGACATACAAGACTTTGCTTAAGAGGTTCATATTCCCATCTGATGTCTTCACATTACCTATCTTCTCCACTGAGTGCCTTGTGTCATCTCCTATCTGCACTTCATGCTTGTTATGAGGATCTTTGAAATCAGAAAGTAAAGCCACGTTTCATGCTACATGGTTTGAGCATCCCGAATCAATGTAAAATATGTGATCATCATCCTTACCCTTTTTCGCTGATAGATTCATAATCAATAATGAATCTTCTTGACTTTGGTCCTCTGCATAGTTATTGTAATCTCTTCTTCCTCTATGGCCACTTTGATAGTTGTTGTTGTTGTAATTGTTGTTGTAGTAGTTGTTGTTGTTGTAGCCTCCATTGTATCTGCCTCTATTTGATCCATAGCCACCTCTATTGAATCCTCTTCCTCTTGAGTTCCGTGGATTCCTGAAACATTCTTCAGTAGTATGGTTAGATAAGCCACATATGTTGCAAGGTTGAGATGATTGGAATCTCCCCCTGCCTTGCTTTCCACTTCTGCCTCTTCCTCTAGCTCTTCCTCTACCTACAAAGTTTGCTTGGAAAGAGCTACCTTCATCTTCATTCTTCCTATTCTTTGACTTGTCCTTGACCTTAGCTTTATCAGAATATACAGCAGAAGTTTGATTACCTCTTGAGGACTCACCACCTTTGCTAATCTTTGCTTCATGAGTGAACAGTTGGCCCATGAGTGTGTTGAGGTCGGGTACATGCATATCCATGTATAAATCCATGGCTGTTGTGAATGACTCCCACTTGTTGTCTGCTTTGATTCCATTTATGATTTGTCTAATGATTTGCTCCTCTTCAATTACCTCTCCAATGCTTCCAAGTTGGTCAAAAATCTCCTTCATCTTTGTGACATAATCAGTCACATTTTGCTTCGGGCTTTTCTTCATTGTTGTGAACTCCATCCACAATTGGTTCTTCCTTGCTTGAGTGTTGGAAGAGAAGAAAGAAGCAAGTGCATTCCAAGTCTCTCTTGATGTCTTGCATCCCTTGACATGAGGTAAAAGAAAATCAGAGATTGAGTTTAGAATATAGGACCTTGCAAGTGCATCCTTCGAACACCAATTCGAAAGTCCTTCCACTTCTTCATGTGATGGTTGCCCTTTGTTCCTCATGGTTGGCATTGCTTCATCTCCGAATATGAATCCATATAGATTCCTCCCTTGAAGGTAAGCCTCCATCCTTAGATACCACTGTGAAGAGAGATGGTGGATGCAATCCAAAGATGAGTAGGTGTTGCTACAACCAGCTTCACACCAGCCAATTGAGACTTCAGAGTTGATTAGTAGACCCTTTGAGCTTCCTAAATCCACCAAAATATCATCCAAGTACTTTGGAACATGTATCCCAAAAGTTTAAGTCAAGACAGACAAGTTGCAAAATGACTAGCTCCCAAAACTTGCTATTTTTGGACATACACCTGCTGGAAAAAATGAACAGTGATATCAACCTGGTAGGAATTAGATAAATTCCTTTTGGGCATAGCAAATAGACTTAGCAAGCTTCCCAATCCAAGTTAAAACACTTCAAATGATGGACTGAGCACTGAGAAGAAGATTCATCAATTTCTGGAACATACCCACAATTCTTGGGGCTCTGCATAGATAGACCAGTGAGCAGTAAAATGCAGATATCTCACAAACTATAAATCCAATGACCATGAAAATTGATATGCAGAAAGTAGACAGTAAGAGCTATCCAAGGCATGTTAAAACACGGAAAAAGGTTGCGTAGAACTCGAGATATGACCTTCTTACATTACTGCTCTGAGTGAGTATAGTAGAGAACAAAATAGAGAAGTAGATAATGACAAATGTATAGATTCACATACGATTACAATCACATTGGCAATGAATCTTTGCACAATGGGAGTAGAATGATAGAGCTATGGATTAAGCTCTTCAATCTCTACAAAATGACATGAAGTGGTCACGTACAAGGCTTGCTAATCGCCTCTTCCTTCTTGCTCTTTTTATAGCTATTCTTGGAAGGAGTTTTGAATTCGAATTCGAATGGCTCCACCTAAAAGTGATCCCCAAAGTTAGGTGATATTCCCTCAACTCAAAAATTCGTGATTTTGGTAGTTATAGCCATGAATTTGCTTTTACATCATGCATGAGGTAAGCCATCCTTTTCCTTTTTTCTTTTTTCAAATACAAGAGATAAAAATGAACTCTTTTACAAGAGGTGTTCACATGACTACACATGTGACTTACAAATGAGGATAATATCAAGCATATCAAGCATGTAGGCTTGGGTAAAATGCACCAACAACCATTATGATAAGATTGATATACATGAGACCTGTTGGAGCAGAACAATCATCAATAGTGATTCTATGAAGATCAAAGTGAGAAGACATATGGAAGAATGAAGATTACTTTCAGAGGAAGAAAATGGAATCAGAAATGTTTCTTTTGTATATTACTCTTGTAAATAGTTCAATGTATTTTGAAAAAGGATGACGAGTTAGACTCGTATATATATCTACAGATACGTATTCATAAATAGAGAGAGTGATATAGATCAGATAGAGAAGAATAGGTGAAGAAGTGATGAACATTGTATGTATCATCAACCATATGTGTGAAAAGTAATGAAGAAGAAAATTGAGTAGAATTCTGCGCGTCGATCTTCTCTCTCATTCTCCTTCTGTGCTTAATCTTTTGAAGAATCTTTCTGCACGTATCTAAGTCCATAGCTAATCTATCTATGGCTAGAATTTGAGAGTTTAATTTCAATCAGGTTGTGAGAATTTTGCTTAGGAACATTCATATGTGAAAATGTTATAAGAGTCGAGAAATCTGGCGCACATTTCATCTTCAAAGAAATGGTCAGTGCTCAGTCCACAGTGTAAAGTTTTACACAAATGAGAGCTTAAAATTTAAGTTGGAAGGTAAGCCATCTATGGCTAGAAGATCTTGATCAAACGGGTTCAGAGTTGGGAGAACCAATGCTAAGAAGTTGCAGGTGTCAAAGTCGCCATTGCAGAGAAGCACTTTCAGACATAGGTAAAGTGTTTCACACATTTCTCAGAGTGTACTTAATCTTTTTGAGAGATTTAACTTGGCAAAGTTGCGCAACCTTAAGGCGAAGTGTTGTGCAAAGTTTTATCAAAAACTTTACAGGATTGATTAGTCAATGAGTGACTAATCTACAGCAGACTTTTCAGAGAAGTTGAATTTTTCAGAACTTTCAATATTTCTGATAATTTGGTGAATGATCTCTAAGTTTGGTGGAGTCTAAGGTTAACCTTGATATAGAGGTGATCTAACTTCAAGGTTAATTTGTTCTTTTGGAGATTAACACTCTCCATCAGTGGTATCAGAGCAGGTTGTGTCAAAATTAAAGTGAAGGAGACTCCGACTATTGCAGAAATACAAAACTTTACATTTCGAAGGTGCAAAAGGTCAAAGTGTGAAGAAAGATTAAAGGAAGACATACAAAGAGTATCAAAAGGATCAGAAGGAGCAACATTCGAAGTAAAGGTACATTCATTATCTGTAAAGGTTAAAGATTTGAAGCTACAGGTGAAGTAAAGATGGGAGATAGTCTCCAAATTGAGAAGCTGGATAGAGAGAACTATCCTGCTTGGTCTATGCGGATGGAAGCTCACCTTATGAGCAAAGATTTGATAGGATATATCACAGGAGATGAAGAAAAGCCAGAATTCAGAGATCCTAGTGTTCCAACTAGGGAGGAGCTTGCAGATTTGAAGAATTGGATGAAGAAGGATGCTCAAGCAAGAAGCATCATCTACATGGCAGTCAATGACTATTTGCTTCCTCACATTAGAGGACTTGAAAGTGCTTGTGACATTTGGAATGCTTTGGAAGAGCATTTCCAAAATACAACCAAATCAAGGAAGGCTTCACTATGGGCAGAGTTTACTACCTTCAAGAAGAAGGCCTCACAATCAATTTCTGATTATGTGACAAAGATGAAGGACATTGCAGATTCTTTAGGTGCAGTTGATGAAGATATTGAAGAAGACAAATTGGTAAGACAAATACTCACAGGACTAAGAGGAGATGAGAAATGGAAGCCTTTCATTTTATCTACAGAACTTTCATTAGATCACTTTACTCCTGATTTGAATCAATTGTTAGGTCATATGCTAACTTTTGAGAATGATATCAAGGGAGATGTTGATAAGAGTGCAGGTCATGCAATGTATTCTAAAGACAAGAAGAAAGCCAACAAAGGAAAGCAACAATCAGGTGAAGAAGAAGGTACATCAAACCAAGCAAACTTCATAAGAGGAAGAGGAAATGGCAGAAGTAGAGGAAGAGGCAGAAACAACAAAGATAATGCAAGAGCTTGTTGGATATGTGGTAAGACCAATCATCTATCTCATGATTGTTGGCACAATAATCAAAACAATGGTAATTATCAGAACTTTAATCAAAGAGCAAGAGGTGGTAGATTTCAGAGAGGAAATTTCAGAGGTAGAGGTGGTAGGAATTCTTTTGGAAGAGGTGGTGGAAGAAGCTTCCAAAGTCAATCCTATAATAACACCTACTACAACTATGCATCAGATCAGAAGGAGGATTCAACTCTCATTATGAATACATGTGAAACCTCACATGAGGACATGAGAGTGTTTTATATTGATTCAGGATGTAGTAATCATTTGAGTGGAAATATTGCTTTGATGACTGACCTAGATCACAATGCAATTAATCATACAGTGCAGACAGGTGATAATACAAAGCATAAGGTAAAGTCAATTGGTTCAGTCAAAGCTAAGGATGGGAGCACTCTTCTGAGTAAGGTACTTTATGTTCCCACAATTCCAAAGAATTTGATTAGTGTAGGTCAAATTGTGGAAAAAGGTTATGAGGTAAGGTTTACCAATGATGGAGTTTATGTGGAAGACCCTAGTCAAGGGTATAAACAAGTTATTGCAGGAAAGAAAGAAGGAAGGCTTTTCACATTGAAGGTACAAGGAAATGTTGGACATGCTATGTTCACATATGGAGAGCAGAAGGTGTCAGAATTGGATCTTTGGCACAAAAGACTTGGACACTTTAATGAAAGAGGTATCAAAGAAATGATTAACAATGATTCAGTGCTTGGAATGCCTAACATTGCAGGTCAACACATGACATACAGATGTGAGGCATGTCAATTAGGTAAGGCTCATAAGCAGTCCTATTCTAAGCATGGATTTATGTATTCAGAAAGACTTGAATTGGTGCATACAGATGTGTGGGGTCCTTCAAAGGACTTTAGTATAAATGGTTCAAGATATTATGTCATATATGTTGATGATGCTACCAGGTGGATCACAATTTATGTGATTAAGGAAAAATCAGAAGTGTTTAATACATTTAAACACTATCATGCATATGCAGAAAGGATTACAGGACAAAAATTGAAGAGACTAAGGTCAGATGGAGGGGGAGAGTATTTTTCAAATGAGTTCAATGATTATTTGTGGAATGCAGGTATAAAGAGAGAAGTTACTTGTAGGTACTCTCCTCAACAAAATGGGGTAGCAGAAAGAAGAAATAGGACTCTTGTTGAATTTGCAAGGTCCATGATGAAAGAGAAGAATTGCCCAAATTATTTGTGGGCTGAGGCTGTTAATACAGCTACATATTTGGTCAATAGATTGCCTTGTAAAGCTTTGCAGGGCATGACACCATATGAAGCTTGGTGGGGTAAGAAACCTACCTTGGATCATTGCAAAATATTTGGATGCTTGGCATATGCATATGTGCCATCTCAATTGAGGCATAAGTTGGAGCCTAAGGCAGAGAAGTATGTATTCATTGGTTATGATGATAAGCAAATGGGATACAGGTTGTGGAGTCCATCCACAAAGCAATTTATTGTATCCAAGGATGTTACATTTGATGAGCAAGGTACTTGGTATGCAGGTAAATATAATGTACATGCAGATGATGAAGAAGTAGTGGAACAAAGGAAAGGTAAAGCAAAGATTCAATTACTTGATGAAAGTGAGAGTAATGAAGTGCAGATTGAAGTTGAAGAGAGGCCAAGGTTTGATCCAGAATGTGATGAACCAGAGACCTCAAGAAGTGCAGAAGTTAGGAGATCATCTAGGCACAAATGGCAACCTACAAGGTATAGCTATGACACTTCATTCTTGACTACTAAAGATTATGCTTATTTGGTAAAAGCAGATGAAGACCCTTCTACATATGAAGAAGCCAAAGGGAAGAAGAATTGGGAAGATGCTATGCAAGAGGAGTATGATGCATTGATAGAGAATCAAACATGGGATTTGGTTCCTAAACCTAATAGTCAAAAGATTATTGGATGTAAGTGGGTTTACAAAACAAAGAGATTTGCAAATGGAAGTGTGTCTAGGTACAAAGCTAGACTTGTTGTGAAAGGGTATGCACAGACATATGGAGTGGACTATGATGAGACCTATAGTCCTGTGGCAAAGATGACAACCATCAGGACACTCATTGCAATTGCTGCTTGTAAAGGTTGGAAGTTGTCTCAATTAGATGTTAAAAATGCTTTCTTGAATGGTTACATTTCAGATGAAGTCTACATGGAGCAACCAGATGGGTTCAAAGATCAAGTGAGTCCAAATTATGTATGTAAGCTCAAGAGAGCTTTGTATGGGTTGAAGCAAGCCCCAAGGGCTTGGAATTATAGGCTTGTAAAATTCTTGAATGATCTTGGTTTTCAAGCATCAAAGGCAGATAGTAGCTTGCTAGTCAAAGCAAGTGAAGATGGGTTCATTTATGTGTGTATTTATGTTGATGACATAATACTTACAGGAACAGATGATAAGGGGATACAAATGATCAAAAAGCAGATGGAGAAAGAGTTCAAAATAAGTGATTTGGGGAACCTATCATTCTTCTTGGGAATGGAGATCTCTTATACTCAACATGGAGTATATGTGACCCAAGAAAGGTATCTTAAAAATTTGCTAACCAAGTTTAAAATGGAAGATTGCAGGGTTGCACCTACACCTTTGGAAGTGAACCATAAATTGTCTAGGTTTGGAGGAGAAGAGTTCAGAGATATGAAACTCTATCAAAGTTTGGTTGGTAGCTTGATTTATGCTACATTGACAAGGCCTGACTTATCATATGCAGTTGGTGTGCTTTCACAATTCATGCATTGTCCTAGAAAGAAACATTGGATTGCAGGACAAAGAGTACTTAGGTACATCAAGGGTACACTCAAAGAAGGGTTGTACTATGGGTTTACTTCAGATACAAGAATTAAGATATATAGTGATGCAGATTGGGCAGGTAATGTTGATGATAGAAGATCAACACATGGATACTTGTGCTATGTAGGAGACAAATTGATTTCATGGTGTTCTAAGAAGCAACATACAGTTGCTTTGTCATCCACAGAGGCAGAATATAAAGATATGGTGGAAGCTGCAAAAGAGTATCATTTTCTGAGAGAGAAGGTCATTGAGAAGGAAATTGAAGTCATACACACTCCTACAAAAGATCAACTTGCAGATATGATGACTAAAAGTTTGGATGGACCTAAATTGCAGAGGTTTAAAGATATGGCAGGAATAAAGAAGATACAGGTAATCACAATTGAAGATTGAGGGGGAGCTGTTGGAGCAGAACAATCATCAATAGTGATTCTATGAAGATCAAAGTGAGAAGACATATGGAAGAATGAAGATTACTTTCAGAGGAAGAAAATGGAATCAGAAATGTTTCTTTTGTATATTACTCTTGTAAATAGTTCAATGTATTTTGAAAAAGGATGACGAGTTAGACTCGTATATATATCTACAGATACGTATTCATAAATAGAGAGAGTGATATAGATCAGATAGAGAAGAATAGGTGAAGAAGTGATGAACATTGTATGTATCATCAACCATATGTGTGAAAAGTAATGAAGAAGAAAATTGAGTAGAATTCTGCGCGTCGATCTTCTCTCTCATTCTCCTTCTGTGCTTAATCTTTTGAAGAATCTTTCTGCACGTATCTAAGTCCATAGCTAATCTATCTATGGCTAGAATTTGAGAGTTTAATTTCAATCAGGTTGTGAGAATTTTGCTTAGGAACATTCATATGTGAAAATGTTATAAGAGTCGAGAAATCTGGCGCACATTTCATCTTCAAAGAAATGGTCAGTGCTCAGTCCACAGTGTAAAGTTTTACACAAATGAGAGCTTAAAATTTAAGTTGGAAGGTAAGCCATCTATGGCTAGAAGATCTTGATCAAACGGGTTCAGAGTTGGGAGAACCAATGCTAAGAAGTTGCAGGTGTCAAAGTCGCCATTGCAGAGAAGCACTTTCAGACATAGGTAAAGTGTTTCACACATTTCTCAGAGTGTACTTAATCTTTTTGAGAGATTTAACTTGGCAAAGTTGCGCAACCTTAAGGCGAAGTGTTGTGCAAAGTTTTATCAAAAACTTTACAGGATTGATTAGTCAATGAGTGACTAATCTACAGCAGACTTTTCAGAGAAGTTGAATTTTTCAGAACTTTCAATATTTCTGATAATTTGGTGAATGATCTCTAAGTTTGGTGGAGTCTAAGGTTAACCTTGATATAGAGGTGATCTAACTTCAAGGTTAATTTGTTCTTTTGGAGATTAACACTCTCCATCAAGACCAAAGATCTATAATTGGATTCTTGCTTGCATGGCACAATTTACTGAGAATGAGATCAATTCTAGCCAGCTTGGTGATCTAAAAATCAAGCTCATCTTTATAAGTGTGAATTTGGATCAAAAACCCAAAAACTTGCCGATCCTAGGTCTTAGATCCCTTCCCATCTATTAACTCTACTATGCAGGTGTACTCCGATGTACTAGTCTTCAACTTTAGTTTCTTCAACAAAGAAGAGTTAATAACATTGTGCATGGATCCTCTCTCAAATAACATTCTAACAAGATTACCATTAACCTCCCCACTCATGACAACCAACTCAATGTTAGGAAATGGATACCCAATCCGTGAAACTAGGGATAATACCACACCTGGCACAATATTCATCTTCTTGGCCACTATTTTATTCAAGATGGCCTGCTTGTTCTTAGATGGAGGATCCATCTTAGTGTCCTTATCTAAAAGGTAAAACTCTAAATTAGATGATGGAGTGGATGGTTAGGGTTGTTGCCTCTCCACCACCATCACTATAGATATCTTCTTCTTCTTCTTGGGAGATAGCCTATAAGCATGCCGACCTAGGGGTTAATAACAAAGGCCCTCATGAAGAGCCTTTTCTTTCTATTGTTGTGTTAGGCTAGATCGCTTAAAAGCTTTGTCACATGGAAGAATTAACTTTTCTCTTCCCATGTCTGAAAGCTTGAATGACATTTATATGTCTGTTAGGTACTGGACCGGAAGCTGTGGGCTTCTTGAATCTCATCCAAGTAGTAATTGGTCCTGAAGGTTGAGGTCAAGAGCTTTTTCCATCTTCCAACACCAAGACTAATTCTATTGTCTCATTTAAGGTGTGGCACTGCTCCTTGCATACAAGGGAACGCAACATCTCCCTACGCCCAAGCATAAACTTATCTACCCAAAGAAAATCAGGCACTTGATCTGGTATCTTCAATAAGATTTCTCTATATACTTTTGCATTGTAAGATGTCCTTGTTTTAGGAAGAAATAGGCCTCTAAATCCCTAGTATGCTCATCTTGAGGAACAAAGTTGTTACAAAATGTGATCTTAAATTCTTCCAAAGTGGCAGGTTCTATCTTGTCTGCTTTCATTTTCCTCCACCAAGGATGGGCAACATTTATCAAGTTGTATGTGGCATGCTAGATCTTTTGTTTTTCATCAATAATATTGCAAAGTTGAAAGAATTGCTCCCATTTACTAATCCATTGTTCTACTTCATCAGCAATCTTAGATCTAACATGTCCTTAACACTTTGGGGGATTCAAATATTTAGCCTTCCACTTGACATCTCTACTAGCAAGTGTTCCCACAATTGTAAGTGGTATCTATGAACTAGATGGCTTAGTAGATGGAACTTTCATCCATGTTGAAGTACCAACCACTGCCACCTTTGGCTTTCTAATCACTTTGTGGATCATCTGAAGAGTATCCTCCATGTTTGTAACTTTTGCATTGAGATTTGTAATCTCCTCAATGTATGGCTGCTTAAGCTTGGCCTCAACAATGGGAGATACAATCTTGTCCGAATTCATTCTAAATACCAAATATAACTATTGAGTCATGTGAATAAAAATGTGATACCTAAGTAATGATATTCCTAATCAATGATTTGTTTATGCAAAGCATGAAGTAAAATGGTGTCTTTTTAATCCTTGGTCCATCCCATAGATCCACAAAAATGATAAACCTGGCTGAATCCCCAATTCCTATACAAGTTTACATAATGAATATACAAGTTGTGTGGAGTCTTAGAATACATCAAGCGATAAGTGCCACAAATAGCCTATACAAGCTTATACATTTGTGGAAATAATTGTAAATGAGCCTATACAAATAATAAGTCTAATACAAGCTAAATCCATGTGAAATAACCTAAAAATTTACAAGTCTGAGTCTTCGATGGCTCGCCAAAACGTTTGATGTCATAAACTATAACGCCTATAAAAAAAACCAAGAGAATTATAAGTACCTAAAAAACTCCAAAAATCATGTTTTTTGGTAACCACATGGCTCGAGAAGTAAACTTTGATTGTCAAGTAGAACTAAGTCAATTGGAGTTGTGACCATGAACTTATGGTAAAAAATCTACAAGTCTCAACCTATATGTAGGAGGTCATGGGAGTAACATCTACCAACAATGAACCTATCAATAGACTCTTCATATGCATTCAAAATTCAATTACAATTGTCTCATTTTAAAGCACAACTTAGCATCTAATAATATACCAAGTTTCATTTGAATCACATAATCCGTATGAGAGAGACATAGAAAATAGCGTCTGCAACACCTAAAACCTTTTCTTGCATTAGAGGTTGGAACAAAGACTAGATTGCATCAATAGACTCATAGATTACTTAGCCCAAAATAAATCATGTTAGTTGGATATTCCTAAAGAAATGGCATAATCTCCAAACCTCCATGCTTTTCTCTTGCGAGTCCTCATCAAAGGGACTAGAGAGCTAAATTTGACCTTATGGTCTCCAAACCTCATCCATATCATCTAAAATTTAATAGTATGCATGGTAACACCATATCCCAATATATAACCAAAATACACATCACTTGGAAATTTCAATTGGGAGAAACAATTAAGTTCTGTAAACTTGCAGAAAGTTATCAGAGATAATTCCCTACACAATGACCAGAGAGATTTTACAATTTTGCTTCACTAAAACTTGCGAAGCACATGCAATTTCTATTGATATATTTAGGTAGTATGTGTGTGAACACACTAGGACTGCCAGGGCACTTTTTTCCCTCCTTAAGAGGTTTTTCCCCCCAACTTGTATATATGCCTATTGCCCTAACGGGTTACTTATCTTTGTACATTCTAGTGATAATACATTCAGTATTTTGTGTTGTGCTCCGAGCTTCTTCTTCTTCCTCGTGTTGTTCGCTTGCTTTCGCAAACCTCAAACTCCAACAATTGGTATCAAAGTAGGTCGCCGCTTCATCTAGGGTGTCATTTACACCTCTTCCGTCATAATCTCATAATCGCACAAAATTTGGTATGCATAATCAGGGTGATTAGGAGATCAAAACACCTTTCCTATGTGGTGCCAAAATTGCAAATTGAGCTCGTTTTGGCCTCCGAATGCACTATCATAGTGCTTGTGTAGGCACTTTCATGTTTTTGTGCCAAATATATATATATATATGTTTCATTTCACTAGTATAAGGGTCTCGAGTCTGTTATATGTTAAGCAAAATCGATAGGGTAGTTCTGTTCAACTTTTTGAGATATAGTCATTTTTCTGCATAAGGTATTTTCATCAGTGGCCATGGCTGAAAGCAGTGATGTATTCCGTATGTTGGCTGGTGAGGATAAGTTGGATAGTACCAATTACCCATTATGGGCTTATATGATGCTTCATGTATTGGTTGCAAAATGATTGTGGAATATTGTGCAGGGTGTTGAAAAATGTCCTATTACACTTACAAACATAGTTGTTGAAGGTGATGTAGATGGCATTGAAGATGATGATATTCTTCATGTTCATGTTCGTGTTGCGGTTCTTGATGCACCTACTGCAGAGCAAATTCCTTGAGATGGGAGAGATGCTCATGCACATGCATTGATAGCCTTGTCTGTCAAACGCGCCATTATTCCTCACATTTGCTCTTATAGAATAGCTAAGGATGCTTGTGATACACTTACCACTTTATACCAGGCAAGGAATGAGGCTCATGTTGCTTACCTTCGAAAATAGTTGGAGAGTGCGCACATGAATGAAGGAGATTCCATGGACAGTTTTCTTACAAAGATCAAAGATTTGAAGGAACAATTGATTTCTGTTGATGAAGTCTTACCTGATAGTTCACTTGTGCAGACTGTTCTGAATGGTCTTCTCAATTCATATCAGAGTTTTGCTTCTACACTTCATTTGATGATGAAAGGCTATCCAAATGCCTTTACATTTGAGGAGTTAGTCTCTGTTTTGTTGTAGGAAGATCAGTCTAGGAAGAACAGGTCCATTATGTGTGTTGTAGACAAAGCTTTCCTGGCTAGTCAAAAAGGCAAAGGAAAATGGAGCTCTTCTACTAGTAAGCAGAAATCTGCTAATTTTGCAGAATCAAAGAGGGATGATAGAGATGAGAAGAGAAAAGCAAAGAAAAAACTATTTTCCAAATATTGTAAAGGAAATGATCATGTCATAAAGAGCTGTCCAAAACTGGCTGCTAAAGAGGCAAGGAAGAAAGAGGCTGAAATGGTTGTTGCAAAGTGTTGGAGCAAGTCTATGACAAGCCTAAGTATTGGCTTGAGTTCCACAAAGTCATAAAAGAAGCTTCAAAATGAAGACTATGTAAAGTTCACTTGTGAACTACCTCTTGTAACTTTTGAAGAGTTATACTTAATGTAAAAGTGAAAGAATCTTAAGTGGTTGAGTCCACATGATCAAAAAGGGAAAGAGGAGCCACGAATTCGTGATTTGTGGTAGGTAGAGAATCAAATCAATCATTGATTGATTGGAGAGTGATTGAGGGAAGTTAGCCTCCCAAACCCAACTATAAATAGATGGCAGTTTTAGTCGTGGTTAGAGAGACCTATGTGAAGACCTCCAAGAGCTAAGTTTTATGCCATATCAAGGTGTGATTACAAGGCACACATATGTATTAGTAATTCATTGTATTGTACAAGCAATATACTTTCATTTTTCATGATTATTTGAGTTCATATGTCCATGTTCTTGTGAAGTGTACTACTCACTGCCATTACTCTTAGTTCTCTCAGTCAGATTGCAGAGATGTTTTCTCTGAGCTTGGTGCATCATTTTCAGTGATTTAACTTGTTAAAGTTAGCTCTATAAGTCTATTATATGCTCACAAATTTTCATGTCATTTGGATGTTGCAATCTTCAGTTATGCTCAATTGAAGTCAATAGTGTCTGTTCATCTTCACTTCTGTGTCTGGTACCCGACTTTTTCACTCACCTTGTCAGAGCCATTTCTCAGTGGTTAATTATCCAAATGCAATGATTTAAAGCTTGTTGGATTCAGCTTACTTTATAATATAACCATACAAATTTTCATAATCATTGAATTCCTAGATTGTGCGTTATGTTTATTTTGCTGCTCACTGGTCTCAAACTATAGCAGCCCGTGAAAATCGGGATGATGTCATCACTTGTTAAAACTCATTCTCAGTGTGTGGTTTATTATTTTTGATGAGATTACTCTTGAAAGTTAGCTCTTTAAGTTATCTAAACTTCCCCAAGAGGAATTAAGTTAATTGCTGCTGTGCTCAGAGAATTATGCAAAACACTGGATAGGTGTATGTACCAAGAATAGCAAGTTCTTCACCTCTGAGCTAACTCCAACTTATCTGTTTTGATCTATCTTTTTGAGAGTGATCTTCCAAGGTACATAGGGTGTCTAATACATCCATTGGCAAGCTAAAAGGGCCCACCATATACTCCTGGAGTTCATTTGGCTGGTGTAGATCAAGGATTTTGCAACACCTCTTCATCTTCAAGCACATACCTATCCATCTCTTCACAGTGGTATCAGAGCAAGGTTGGACAACATGGTAGATGGATTTCCTTCATCAATTGACAAATTGGATAGAGGTAATTACTCAGCTTGTTCATTAAAGATGGAAGCTTATCTCCAAGGTAGAAGTTTATATGGTTATGTGGTTGGAGATGAAGTTATGCCAAGTTTCACGAACAAAAGTCAACCAACACAAGAAGAGCAAGAAAGATTGAGCACATGGTGCTCCAATGATGCACTTGCAAGGTCTTATCTCCTCAACTCTATCTCAGATTTTTTGTTACCTCACATTAGAAGTTGTAAGACATCTCAGGAAGTGTGGGATGCACTTGAAGCTTTCTTTTCTTCAAGTACTAAAGCTAGGAAGCATCAACTATGGCTGGATTTCACAACTCTCAAGAAGGCTCCCAAACAAAATGTGACTGATTTTGTCACAAAGCTCAAGGATATAGCGGATCAGTTGGGAAGCATTGGAGAGGTAATAGATGAAGAGCAAATTGTAGGGCAGGTCATCAATGGCTTGAAGGCAGATGACAAGTGGGAAGCATTCACCACAGCTATGGATTTGTACATGGACATGCATGTACCTGATTTCAATACACTCATTGGACAACTACTTACTCAAGAGGCAAAGCTTATCAAAAATGGAGAAAGCTCTAAAGGTAATCAATCTTCAGCTTTATACACTGATAAAAGCAAGTCCAAAGATAACAAAGGAAAGGCAAAGAAAGTGGATGATGAAGCAGGTACATATCAAGTTAACTATGCAGGTAGAGGAAGACATGGCAGAGGTAGAGGAAGAGGAGGTAGACAAGGCAGGGGGAGATCCCAAGACTCCAACTCATGTTCTATTTGTGGATTAACTAATCATACAACTGAAAATTGCTTTAGGAATTCCAGGAATCAAAGAGGCAGAGGATACAATAGAGGAAGTTATGGCTACTCAAGAGGAAGGTTCAACAACTACCATGGCAACTACAACAACTACAATCATTCAAACTATCAAGGAGGCTACAAAGGAAGGAGAGACTACAATAACTACATAGAAGACTCAAACAAAGAGGATTCATTATTGATCATGAACATGGCTATGCCACAAGGTAAATCTGATGAGCATGTTTTCTACATAGATTCAGGTTGTTCAAATCATGTGGCAGGAAATGTGGCACTCCTATCAGATTTAGAAGATCCAAGGAATAAGCATGAGGTACAAACAGGAGATGACACAAAACATCCTGTGGAGAAAATAGGCAATGTCAAAGCACCTGATGGAAACATCAACCTACTCAGTAAGGTACTCTATGTCCCTACCATTACAAAGAATTTGATAAGTGTTGGGCAGATAGTAGAGAAAGGGTTGCAAGTCAGGTTCACAAAGGAAGGAGCATTTGTTGAAGATCCAAGTCAAGGATTCAGAAAAATTGCAAAAGGTGAAAAGACAGGTAGATTGTTCACATTTGAATTACAGGACACTAGAAACATTGCTCTCTTTAATTATGGTAGTCAGACACTCACAGAATTGGAAGTATGGCACAAAAGGTTAGCACATATTGGTGAAAGGTCATTAAAGCAAATTTGTAGGGACCAAAGTGTACTTGGACTCCCTAATTTGTCAAAACAACATATGATTTATAAGTGTAGTGCATGTCAATTTGGAAAGTCTCACAGGTTACCATTCATGAAGAAAGGTTATATGCATGGAGATCTCTTAGAGTTGGTTCATACAAATGTATTGGGACCTAGCAAGGAAGCTTCAATATCTGGATCAAGGTATTATGTCTCCTTTATTGATGATTGCAGCAGATGGACTATCCTATTCTTTATGAAACACAAAGATGAAGTTTTTTCATGTTTCAAAAGATATTTGGCTCTTGTGGAGAATCAAATAGGTAAATCACTAAAAAGGCTAAGGTCAGATGGAGGGGGAGAATACTTCTCCCATGAGTTTGACTCTTTTCTTCAAGAAAGAGGTATCAAAAGAGAGGTAACTACAAGGTACACTCCTTAGCAAAATGGAGTGGCAGAAAGGAGGAATAGGACAATTGTTGAAGTTGCACGGTCCATGTTAAATGAAAAGCATTTACCTAATTATCTATGGGCTGAGGCTGTATCTACAGCCACTTACTTGATTAACAGGTTGCCTTCAAAATCCCTTGATGGGATGACTCCATATGAGGCTTGGAATGGAAGAAGACCAAGCTTAGATCATTGTAAAATTTTTGGATGTATTGCTTTTGCTCATGTTCCTTCACAGGTTAGAGGCAAGATGGATCCAAAGGCAGAAAGGTGTGTATTTATTGGATATGACAACAATCAAAACGGCTACAGGTTATACAACCCTACCAACAAAGGATTCTTGGTAAGCAGAGATGTAGTTTTTTATGAGAACAATTCATGGTATGAAGATTCATGCAGGAAGGTCAATTTACCATACAATCTTGAAGAAGATTTTCCAAAGCTTGGTAGAGAACAACCAAAGATTGAAGAACAAGACACCTCAGAGGATGATGAAGAATCTCAGATGGAAAAGATCAAAGCATGGAAGTCTAAAGGTAAAGCAAAATTGCAGGAACTTGGACATGAGGCAGAATCATCACATCATGGCCTAAGAAGATCTATGAGGGAAAAGAAAAAACCAGAAAGGTATGGGTTTGACACCTCATTAGTAACTAAACATTCTATCTACATAGCACAGGACATAAACCAAGAGGAGCCATCATCCTTTGAAGAGACCAAAGCAAAATCAGAATGGAAGCATGTAATGAAGGAAGAGATTGAAGCACTTGAGGAGAACAACACTTGGGACTTGGTGCCCAAGACTTCATCCATGAAGGTAATAGGCTCAAGATGGGTCTATAAACTCAAGAAGAATTCTTATGGTTCCATTAACAGGTATAAGGCAAGGCTTGTAGCAAAAGGATTTGCACAAACTCAGGGAATCGATTATGAGGAGACCTTCTCTCCTGTGGCAAAGATGCCTACTATTAGAATTTTGCTTTGCCTCTTCCAAGAATTGGAAGATACTTCAACTAGATGTAAAGAATGCATTCTTGAATGGTTGGATAATAGAAGAGGTATATATGGCACAACCACCTGGTTTTGAGAATCAAGTTTATCCTGATTATGTGTGTAAACTTAACAAAGCATTGTATGATCTCAAGCAAGCTCCAAGAGCTTGGAATTTCAGGCTTGTTTCATTCTTGCAGGACAAAGGCTTTCAACCAAGCAAGGTAGATCCTTCACTCTTTATTAAGAAGAGTAATTCTGAGGTCATCTATTTATGTGTATATGTAGATGATATTATATTGACAGGAAATGATGCAGATGGTATGAAGAAGATCAAAGATCAGATGAGAGAAGAGTTCAAGATAAGTGATTTGGGTTCACTTACCTACTTCCTAGGCTTGGAAGTTGTCTACAAAGATCATGGTTTGTTTCTCACTCAAATAAAGTACATTAAGGACATGTTGGCAAAATTCAAGATGCAAGATTGTAAGATTGCAGGTACTCCAATGGAGGTCAATCACAAATTGAGCTCACATGAAGGTGAACTCATAGAGGACATCACATCATATCAAAGTCTAGTGGGTAGTCTCAATTATGCCACATTGACAAGAGTAGATATATGTTACAGTGTGAGTGTGCTAAGTCAATTTATGCACACACCAAGGAAACCACATATGGATGCTGCCAAAAGGATTCTCAAGTATCTCACAGGAACCATAAATGAAGGACTTTATTATCCTTATGTATCTAATTTAGGTTTGAAGCTATTTTCTGATGCAAATTGGGCTGGCTCCAAGGAAGATAGAAGGAGCACTTCAGGTTATCTTACCTTTGCAGGTTCAAAGCTTATTTCATGGTCATCCAAGAAGCAACCCACAGTTGCTCTCTCTTCTACGGAAGCTGAATACAGAGCTCTTGCCATAGCTACTCAGGAAGCTATGTGGATGAAGACATTATTCAAAGATCTTTGATTGGAGTTTGGAACTCCAACTATTTTTGGTGACAATATGAGTTCTATCCACTTGGCTGCTAATCCTATTTTTCATGCAAGGACTAAACATATTGAAGTTCATTATCACTATGTACGAGAGAAGGTTATAAGCAAAGAGATTCAAATATCATATGTGTCCACTCATCAACAATGTGCACATATTCTAACCAAAGCATTGGATGGTACAAAGCTTTGCAAATTCAAGGCTATGATTGGTTTATAGGTAATCTTGGAAGATTGAAGACCTCAAGCATACTTGGCTTGAGGGGGAGCTATTGGAGCAAGTCTATGACAAGCCTAAGTATTGTCTTGAGTCCCACAAAGTCATAAAAGAAGCTTCAAAATGAAGACTATGTAAAGTTCACTTGTGAACTACCTCTTGTAACTTTTGAAGAGTTTACTTAATGTAAAAGTGAAAGAATCTTAAGTGGTTGAGTCCACATGATCAAAAAGGGAAAGAGGAGCCACGAATTTGTGATTTGTGGTAGGTAGAGAATCAAATCCATCATTGATTGATTGGAGAGTGATTGAGGGAAGTTAGCCTCCCAAACTCAACTATAAATAGATGGCAGTTTTAGTCGTGGTTAGAGAGACCTATGTGAAGACCTCCAAGAGCTGAGCTTTATGCCATATCAAGGTGTGATTACAAGGCACACATATGTATCAGTAAGTCATTGTATTGTACAAGCAATATACTTTCATTTTTCATGATTATTTGAGTTCATATGTCCATGTTCTTGTGAAGTGTACTACTCACTGCCATTACTCTCAGTTTTCTCAGTCAGATTGCAGAGATGTTTTCTCTAAGCTTGGTGCATCATTTTCAGTGCTTTAACTTGGTAAAGTTAGCTCCATAAGTCTACTATATGCTCACAAATTTTCATGTCATTTGAATGTTGCAATCTTCAGTTATGTTTAATTGAAGTCAATAGTGTTTGTTCATCTTCACTTCTCTGTCAGGTACCCGACTTTTTCACTCACCTTGTCAGAGCCATTTCTCCGTGGTTACTTATCCAAATGCAATGATTTAAAGCTTGTTAGATTCAGCTTACTGTCTACTATAACCATACAAATTTTCATAATCATTGAATTCCTAGATTGTGTGTTATGGTCATTTTGCTGCTCACTGGTCTCAAACTATAGCAGCCCATGAAAATCGGGATGATGTCATCACTTGTTAAAACTCATTCTCAGTGTGTGGTTTATTATTTTTGATGAGATTACTCTTGAAAGTTAGCTCTTTAAGTTATCTAGACTTCCCCAAGAGGAATTAAGTCAATTGCTGCTGTGCTCAGAGAATTATGCAAAACACTGGATAGGTGTATGTACCAAGAATAGCAAGTTCTTCACCTCTGAGCTAACTCCAACTTATCTGTTTTGATCTATCTTTTTGAGAGTGATCTTCCAAGGTACTTAGGGTGTTTAATACATCCATTGGAAAGCTAAAAGGGCCCACCATATACTCTTGGAGTTCATTTGGCTGGTGTAGATCAAGGATTTTGCAACACCTCTTCATCTTCAAGCACATACCTATCCATCTCTTCACACAAAGGCCTCTACACCCAAAACATAGTTTGCTAATCTTGTGCAGAATGAAGAATGGGCATTTACCACTCTTTGCAGTTATGACCCATCTTCTCATGAACAATGTATGTCTGCAGAAGAATCGGATGTTTCTTCACTTCACTCGAGCATGCCCTTATAGGTAATACTCTCACATGCACCAACAACTCCTCTTATCTTGTCATGGGAGTTGGTAAGATCATTTTGACTACTACTGATGGTAGCTCTTTGAAATTGTTATATGCTTTATTTGTGCCAGGGATCAAGGAGAATCTATTATCAGTTTCAACTTTAGCCAAGATTGGATTGATTGTGAAATTTTTTGATGGCATATGTAGAGTTCATGGTCTATCAAATGGTGATGTAATTATTACTTCTGGCATTTTATGTTGTGGGCTATATAAGCTCATAGACTATGAAAAATCTGTGAATGATTCAACATGTGCAATACATGATTCTTAGGCTATGTCAGATGCAAAGCTTTGGCATGCATGCTTTGGTCATCTAAATTTTGCTAGTTTTCTATGTTGTAGAAATTTGAAATGGTGTCCTCTATGCACAAACTTGAGGCACCTGGTAAACATGTTTATGAAGGCTATATTTTGGGCAAAATGCAGTATTCCTCATTCCCAAAAGATGGATGAGTTTGAGCTACTCAGAAATTGTAGCTTGTTCACAGTGATGTCTATGGTCCTACGCAATCACCCTCTTTTGGAAATTATCTTTACTTCATGACTTTCATTGATGATTTTTCCAAGCATGCATGGGTATATCCATTGAAAGAAAAGTTCGAAGTTTATGTGCTTCAAACAATTTCTAGTTTTGGCTGAAATCTATCAGCATGTAAAATAGGCACCCTCCGTTTTGATTGAGGGGGGGGGGGATATATGTCTTCTGATTTTAATGCATTTATAGTTGAATGTGGGATAAAACATCAGTGTACAGTGCCGTATAACAGAAACTAAAAGCACCTTATATGGTAAGCCAAATGATGTGCTTTTGATCATTGTTGTCTATGTTGATGACATGCTGCTCATTGGTCCTCATGAGAAGCAGATTGCTGATTTTCAGGATGATTTGCATGCCTCATTTGAGATTCCAAATTTGGGGCATTCGCATCATTATTTGGTCATTAAATTTATGCAAGTTGATGGCGGAATAGGTTTGTGTCAAACAAATATATATTGACATATTATTGCAGCATTTTGGCCTTGAAGATTGCAAACCTATTGCCACTCCTATGGACACACGTTTATAATTGAGTCTTCATGATGTTGGAGATGCATTCGATGTTGTTCTCTATTAGTAGCCTATTGGATGCTTGATTTACTTATGCATGACTTGGCCAAATATTCAGTTTGCTGTCTCAAAGATGAGCAGGTTTATGCATTGCCCAGGTGTCAAGCATTGGTAGGCGGTTAAGTGCATCTTTCCCTATTTGAGTGGTACTCAACTAATTGGATTGTTTTATCCCAAGGGCAGATCACTATCACCACATTTACATGATTTTTCTAACTTTGATTGGGCTCGTTGCTATGGCACTCATGTGTCCACTATTGGTTTTTGCTTCATGCTTGGTAGCTCATGTATATCTTGGTTGAGCAAGAAGAAGCGTATTGTAGCCACTTCCAGTTGTGAGGCTGAGTATAGGGCAACTTTCATAGCAACTTTTGAGTGTGTGTGGCTCAGATGCCTTATGGCTCATTTGGGTGTTGGTTAGTCTTCTACCACCACCATATTCACTAACAGCCAGAGTGCATTGGCAGTTGCGAGGAACCTTGTGTTCCATAATCGCACTAAGCACATTGAAGTGCATTATGGAGAGGTTTTGTGCTGGAGAGATCACCTTGACATATGTGCCCACACAGGAGAACATTGCAAACCTTTTCGCAAAGGCTCTACCTAAGGAGAAGTTTGAAGCTTTCCACAAAGCTTTGGGCTTACTTCCTTTTTTGGATTGACTCCACATAGCTTGGCACTTCCTTATACATGAGTGCCAGCTTCTTGTTCAGCGCATGACTCCCAAGAGGGATTTGTTCATATATTTAGGTAGTGATGTGTGTGAACACACTAGGACCAATGGGGCACTTTTTTTCCTCTTTAGGAGGTTTTTTTCCTTGAATTGTATATATGCCTATTTCCCTAACAGGTTACTTATCTTTGTACATTCTAGTGGTAATCCATTTAGTATTGTGTGTTGTGCTCCAAGCTTCTTCTTCTTCCTTGTGTTGTTTGGGTGCTTCAACAAACCTCAAACTCCAATAATTTCAAGGGAAAAACCTAAAAAACATAGCCCAAGAAAGCTCATGTCCAAACGATGCTTTTAGGGTCATCAGTTGGTAGGGTCATATTTCAATGGAATGTAACCTAAGAAAATCGCATCATTAGGACATTCCACGATGATATATGACCCTAAAATTGACTCTTGTACACCATCTAGAGGGTGATTTTGCTTGCTACACGTCTCCACCTTTCCGATCTTTTGACACATCGAAATGACTTCAAATTGCATGAAATGTGGTGAGTGTATTAAGAGCTATAGTACCTATTATCATACAAATTTCATTAAAAATAGCCTTTCCTATATGAATTTATGATCACAACTATATGCAACAGTACCAATTCATTATTGGAAAGAAAACTTGCGGGCACTTAATGATTCATCCTAAGTATTTGAGCTAATTTTTTACTCTTATTAAACCATTTTCATAAACATAGGCATTGAATAGTCATAAATGCAATGCTTTTGAAATAAACATAGGCATTTAATAGTCATCAATAGGCATGAACATAGGCATTCAATGGTCATCAATGCAATGCTTTTCAAATCATTCATCAATCAAAAAGATGATTCTAGAAAAAAATCAAGTCATCTATGTTTTCGCTATTCTAAATTCAATCATAAAAGTAGATCATTGACTCAATGAATTAACAATTTTGGCTATTATTTCATTCCTAGTGCACATAGTGAAATGATGTTAATCTCCTTTCATGGCTAACCTTTAATTAATGCACTCGTATCAATAAATACACTCATCCATTTCATCTTATAATTACTTATTTGCAAGGTTGTGTGCATGTCTAAATGCATATGAAGATGTTTTTTTTTAAGATAATGAAATGAAAGAATATAAATGAATGCACTTTCAAAAGATCATTTCTTAATAATGGATGAAAATTTCAAAAAGAAAGATTCTTTTAGTGAAACTAAACTCTAAAATCTCATCTCTCTTTTTCTCTTCATAAGCCTAAATGAATGCAATCGCAAGTTCGTCATGTCCCATGGAGTGCAAACATTCTTATAATGTCCTAAAGAAGAAATAGAGATTATTAAAGCTTGAAAAGCAAGTCTTGATTCTACTAAGTCCAATTGGAAGCCTTCTATAGGTGATGTTTAGTAATCAAAAGTGGCATACAAATAATTTTTTGAAATCTCTTTATGCAAGGATTCTAGGGCCTTATGAATTTTTTGACTTGGACATTCCTAGCTCAAGTTGTGATATTTTTAGTGGACCTAGGTAGTGAATTTGATAGTCAAATCAAAGGGCCTCTACACTTTTATCTCCCTTTCTCTCCTCTAGTTCGCCTTCTCCAAGGAGCTACACGTGCATAGAGAGACATATATCCCACATATCCGATTTGTAGCTTCTGTGAAGGGTATGGTGCAAGAACATGTATATTCTTTCACAACATGGGGAGGAGAGAAATATATAGAGAGAGAGAGAGAAGATCTCTCCTCCCCTCCCTCCAAGCCTTGGGTGGAAGCCAGATAGGCACCTTGCACATGCTAGGTGTGGACATAAGGAGATTGTCTTAGCTCTTTGCATGAAGCATGTTGCTTATGGCCATGAGCTTAGAAAGAAGCTTCCCAACTCCTTTTGCCCCCAAAAGATCCCAAGCCCTACACGAATGTCAACTCCAAGCTCCATGACACATGTGAGGAAGAAGATGTATGCAACCCTTTTTCTTTCTTTCTCAAAACTCCACGCGAGCTACATTCCAATCTACAAGAATTCTAGCCTTGAAAAAAATCCTCAAGAAGATGATGAGTTGTCTTCCTCTCAAAGCAATTTCCTCCTCTCTCACTTAAGCTGTAATACCAAATGAAAGATCCCAATTAGCTACTTGCCACTCTCCTCCCAACCTTAAGTAGCCCTTTCCCTTGTCACATTTAGAGTCTTCTCTAAGGTCCAAACACCCTTCATATGGCCACTCTAAGGAGATGGAATAACCTTGAAGACTCATGCTAGAGCCTTGACTTCCCCAAGATTTGATTCTTGACCTAGCTAGGTTCCTTGAACAAATGGAGGTAGACCAATGGTAGATCATGGAGTTCTAAATAAATCTAACACAAATTAACATGAAGGAAAAGAGAAGTAAATCAAGTACTCAAAATGAAAAAAATGACTCCAAAACACTTCCTTGATGGATTCTAGAGCTTGAAAAGCGTATATGACTTGATTAAAAAAGTGCTCAGCATTTGATCCAAGTCCTTGCAAGTCCCAAAATGAATTTGAAGTGCCCCATTGAGTCCTTGGAGCCTATAAAACCATCTAATGCACTGTCGAGTCTTCAAAACATTTTTAAGACATATACATGTGATGTCATGTAGCCAAAAAATCAGTTATTACCAATGCTTGTCAATCCTTGCTAGTGAAAGAGATGTTCAACACCTAGACTTTGTCTTGATGATGTATTTCCAAGTGAAGAAACTAAATTTTCACACTAGAGTTACCTAAATAATGCTCTAGAATAAGTACCTAAAATCTATAGAGAATTTGTAGACTTTTAGCCCCCAAGTTGTTTTACTTGTGTTCTTGATGTCTTGAGAATTATTTTAAAATAAGATTCATAAGAATCGTGGCAATTAACTACTCGAGCAAAGCGAAATGCCTTGTTGAAGTTGAAATTGTAGATGTAGGCTAGAGTTGGAATTGCAAAATTAGATCTTGCCACTAGGGTTAAAGGCTCTCGAATCTCCATTTATTCATACATCCATGGAGACATATTGATAGGGCACTCATCTAAATAGCCCATAGAGTATGTGAACAGAAAAGCATTCTCCAGAACTGCAACCAAGCCTCTTAGATTCTTTGTTCAAAAGATGAAAAATTCAAAAGTTGAAAATACATCAAGGGACATTTGGGTGCACTCCTCTTTCTCCAAAGGCTCAAAGCAATCAAATGCACTGCAAGAATATCCCATATGTTGTATATTGGTATTGACTTACCAATTATCACAAGCTTGCAAAGAAGAAATAAAATGGAAAAGTTGAAATAAAAAGAACACATTTAATCAAGATTAATGGAAATCATACTTTCTTTCATGTGTAGTCAATTGTTTCAATTGTAGATTTATCTCTTTGAAGATATGTTCAATAACTATGACATGCTTTTATCATTGCTTATCCCAATAAAATGTGGTGTACAAAGATTTCTATGGTAGCCATATTTCTTGCTCTTGTAGTCTTTATAAGAGCCTTTAGGCATATATATATATATATATATATATATATATATATATATATATATATATATATATATATATATATATATATATATATCTTCGCACATTTTTTATGATGTTCCAAGTGAAGAAACTATTATGTGCAAGTGATCCTATTTTTCACTATCGCCAACACAAAATTCTATGTATTTTTCTACTCCACATGTGTTCCAATGGCCAACAATAGCCAAAAAAGGCCTACCACAAAAATGTGTGGATGGGCCCTATAGTTTTGTTTTTTAGGGCCCAATGCCATGTTTTTGTGATAGGCCTTTTTTTTGCTATTCAAGTCCATTACAATTGCCTCTAAGCAAATAATTGACCTTCATGTACAATATTGACATGTCTATGTTCATGAAAAGATTCACATACTACTCTAACCATATGCAAATAGTGTATAATTACAAAGACTATCATCAAAGGGTATATGAATGACAAATAGACTACACAAAACTTGAGAGACCAATTGTAAATAGAGAAAAATACTATTAATGATGTGGGATATACTACAACAAATCGGCTGTATACCGAGGTTTTTACCGAGAGACATGAACACACCTATTTTTGCCTCGACGTCGATGGAGGTGTTGGTATGCGTGTCGGTATTAAAACGTTGGTATGGGTGTCGGTATAAGCATCGGTATGAGCATCCGTATAAGCGTCGGTATGAGCGTCAGTATTACCGACGCCCATATCGACGGCTCTACAGGGTGTACCATTGCGTATACATGAAGTACAAATGTATCCCTTTCATCCATCCATAATTTTGTGGAGTCGACTTGAAGCAAACTGCTTTTATCCCACCTCACTGTTGCGTTTCTTCCAGAGGTGATACCTTGAACCATTTCACATCAAAAACAAAGTAATCAAACTTCCTAAAAGATAGTTTCAAGATATCTTGAATCACACCACAATAATCTAGTTGGCCTTCTTGAGCATTATCATCTCTTGCACTCGCTCTACTTTTTTGCAAAAAGTTCACCATCACCCCATTATCAAAAGTAAACCTATTTTTATCGATTCGTGCGATTCGAAAGTGTCATCCATGAGACCATAGTTCACTGTATTTAGTATACTCCCAATCACATCCCTTTGCGAGTTCTTCTTCTTCTTCAAAGATATCTTCACCCGCTGTCTTTGCTTGTGAAACCGCTGTATCTAGCCATCTGCTTGTTGGAAAAGGTGGAAGAGGTCAAAGACTTTCTAGAAGAGGCAATAATCGAGAGTATTCCTTCAAAACGGAGCTCTTTCCTTTGCGTTGGTTTCCTTGGCAAGCTCATACTTTTCTAACCACTTCTGCATAGGCTCAGAGTTAACTATGAAAAACTTCATTGCCTTCTCTCTGAAAGCTGCATCCATTTTTCTTTGCAATCCTTTACCTTGTGGTTCATCGCCTACGAGACGAACATCTTCATCATTTCTCCATAAGCGAGGCATTTCGGGATCTGACATACGTAGAAATTCAGTTATTAATACAAGCGACTCTTGTACAAGCCATCCCTCTGCCATGCTACCCTCTGGGCGTGCTCTCTGTCGAACAAACCCTTTTAATGTCTTCATAAAGTGCTCTAAGAAGAACATCCATCGACTATGGACACAACTTCATCTACCACATGAACCAGTAAATGAAGTTGAATGGTGAGAATACTTCTGGGAAAGTATTTCTCTACCATACAAACAGCCTCGATAGCATTGAGTTTCGCACTCTCTATGCTATCTTTATTTATCTCTTTAGAAGAGATCCACCATACTAAAGAACTAATTTTATAAATGGTTCTTCGTACATCCTCTGAAAGACAATCTTTTAGGGATATAGGGAGCACAAACTGTAAAAACTTGTGCCAATCATGAGACTTGAGCCCTCCAAGATTGTCATTTTGTGTGAAAGCAATCTTTAGACACCTCATGCATCCAGTAGGTGTCCAAAAATCTGAAATTGTTTTCTTCACTTGTTGCTCTTCCATCCTGCGAAGCACCCAAGGAGCTCTTGGTAACGATACTGTTCCGTTGGGCTTGGTAATTGCCCACAACTCTCGCATATGACCTCGCTCTTCTAAGTCCTCCCTTTGTGCTTTGCTTTCTTTCTTTCCCATCAAAGTCTTCCAAAGAATCTCTCCCACATTCTTAAAAATAGGCATCGGGTCTACCAAATGATTGATCAATAATTCACTCCAATAAGGGAGTTCATGAAAAATGGACAACCATTTCGTGCCAAAAGGATTTTCTGGATCCCACAATTGTTTCCAATCGCTAGCTTTCATTTGGCATTGCGCTTGTCGACCAATTTGTCCTTCACGTAAAACATGTCCATCAGGCAAATATCTATGGTGTCCTTCATAGACAGTTTTACGTAGTGCTTTGGAATAGCTTGGTTCGAGTCGTGGTCCGCATAAGGGACAAGCATGGTAACCCAAAATTGATAAACCTGAACATTCACCATAACCACGCCACTCATACATCGTCCACATAAGTATGCCTTGCACTCGCACGTCTCATCCTCTTATAGGTTGAGACATGTTACGCATAGTAATCCCATCCCATAAAATGTGCAATTCTTCCACAAGTGGTGCAAGATATACATCCATGTTTTTTACCTTTTACTTACTTGGTACAATAAGAGCTAATAATAAATGACCTTTTTTTGTGGCCAACCATGGTGGGATGTTATAATTGACCAAACATACAAGCCATGTGCTCCATAAAGAGCTGTGTAAATCAAATGGATTCACTCCATCAATAGCTAGGCCTAGACGTATGGACCGAGGCTCACTAGCGAACTCTGGCCACTTACTATCTATGTGCTTCCAAGCATCAGAGTCAGCAGGCACTTGCATTACACCATCTCTAGACCTGCTCTTTGTATGCCATGACATTAACTCAGCTATATATTTGCATCTAAACATGTTCTTAATTCGTGGAATGATAGGAAAGTGGCGAAGAACCTTTGGGGGGATTGCTTAGCCTACAAGGTCTTCTCTAAATCTATTTTCTCCACACTTTGGACATACATGGAGATGCTCATACTCATTCCGAAAGAGGATGCAATCATTCGGACAAGCATGAATCTTATTATAATCCATTCCAATGGACTGTAAAAGTTTTTTTGCATCTCCACGTGTTGGAGGCATGTCAATGCCCTCTGGCAAAAATTGATCTTTAAGAAGCTTGCAATAAGCAATTAAAACTATATTAGTAAATCAAGTTATTTTGATACAACAATGAAAGTTTATTTCAAATCCACTTAATTCAATGACACTACTATTTGACCATCCATAAATGGATTGCAGATTGAGCATCGCAAGTGACGCACGTAGTACAGATATCTTTGCTCCATTGTAAAGTGGTAAACGAGTTAGTCTTCACATGTTTTCATATTCTTTATCGACTTCTCATCGTGGAAATTTTATTGTGTCCATGAAACTCTCGACATCTTCTCCACCATCATGATCTTCGTCCATCTCATAAAATGCCTCGAGCATCTCTTCCATATGTTCATTCCATGTAATGTTATTAGTACTTGGTTGTACGTCTAAGTCCTTTTTTTTTTCTCTTCTGTCCACGAGAGTTTACCGGTGCAATGTTGTTTGGGTCCATCTGCTCACCTGGGGGACCATGCGAATGGTAGCGTAGGTTTTCTAGTCGACTTTTATCAAAGGATCCATACTCTCTAACATGTGCAGTACAAATCCGTCATTTCCGATAAATTTGATACTTGCACTGAGTGCAAGGACATGCCATTCTCTCCTCCGGATCCAAACTAGCCATCTGATACAATATGGACATTTTAGAACATTTGTTTTTTTTATTAAACCTAAAAATCATACTCCTAAAGACTTAAACCTAAAATACTAAAACCAAAATACTTAAACACCAAAAAAACCTAAAACCCTATCTTAAAACCTTAACCTATATAATTATCCTATTTTATATATATATTCATATTTTTTTCTTAATTAATCCTATTTTTATATATTTAATTATATATATTCAATTATATATATTTAATTAAATTATTTAAAACACTAATTCTTTTTACATTTATTTATCTATATAATTATCCTATTTTATATATATATTTATTTATATATTCAAATTTTTTTCCTAAATTTTTTTCTATATTTTCTCTTTATATAAATTTAATTGAGTTATATGTATGCCTAAACCCTAAAACCCTAATCTTAAAGATCTATACCTAAAATATGTATATTTCTGTATGCATGAGTATATATATGTATATATGTATTATATGTGTATGTGTATGTGTGTATATATGTTATGTAGGTGTTAAAACCCTAAAACCCTAATCAGAAAGACCTAGACCTAAAACATGTATATATGTGTATGCATGTGTATAAATATGTGTATGTGTATATAAATAGGTGTATAAGTATATGTGTGTATGTGTATGTATATGTGTATGTGTATGTATATTTACTCTGATTAAAATTAAACCTATTTTTATATATTTAATCTTATATATTAAATTTATTTATTTAAAACACTAATTCTAATCATATTCATTTATCTATATAATTATCCTATTTTATATATATATTTATTTATATATTCAGATTTTTTCGTAATTAATCCTATTTTTATATATTTAATTAAATTATTTAAAACACCAGTTCTTTTTATATTTATTTATCTACATAATTATCATATCTTATATATAGATTTATTTATATATTCAGATTTTTTCCTTAATTTTTTTCTACATTTTCTCTTTATATAAATTTAATTGAGTTATATTTATGCCTAAACCTTAAAACCCTAATCTTAAAGATCTAGACCTAAAATATGTATATTTCTATATGCATGTGTATATACATGTATATATGAATTATATGTGTATGTGTGTGTGTATATATGTTATGTAGGTGTTAAAACCCTAAAACCCTAATCAGAAAGAGTTAGACTTAAACCTGAAATACTACAACCTAAAGTCTTAAACCTGAAATACTAAAACCTAAATACCTAAACACCTAAAAAAACCTAAACCCCTAATCCTAAAACCCTAATCCTATTTTATATATATGTTTATTTATATATTGAGATTTTTTTTCTTATTTTTTTCTATATTTTTTCTTAATATAAATGTAATTGAATTATATGTATGCTGAAACCCTAAAACCCTAATCTTAAATATCTACACCTAAAATATGTATATTTCTGTATGCATGTGTATATACATGTATATATGTATTATATGTGTATGTGTATGTGTGCATATATGTTATGCATGTGTAAAAACCCTAATCGGAAAGACCTAGACCTAAAACATGTGTGTGTGTATGCAAGTGTATATATATATGTATGTGTATATGTGTATGTATGTGTAAATAGCCTAAAAACTGTTATCCTATTTTTATATATTTGATGTAAAAAAAACTTTAAAATCAAAATTTTATATATTTGATTATATATTTAATTAAAACACTAGCTTATGTGTGTGTATATGTGTGCATGTGTGTATCTATGTGTGTGTGTGAATGTATGCATGTGTGTATATGTGTATGTGTGTCTATGAATGCATGTGTGTGTATGCATTCATGTGTGTGTGTGCATGCATGTGTGTATGTATGTGTGTGTGTGTGCATGTGAGTGTATGCATGCATGTGTGTATATGTGTGTGTGTGTATGCATGCATGTGTGTATATGTGTGTATGTATGCATGTGTGTACATATGTGTGTGTATGTATGCATGTGTGTGTATGTATGCATGTGTGTGTATGTATGCATGTGTGTACATATGTATGTGTGTGCATGTATGCATGCATGTGTGTATATGTGTATATGTGTATATGTGTATATGTGTATATGTGTATATGTGTATATGTGTATATGTGTATATGTGTATATGTGTATATGTGTGTATGCATGCATGTGTGTATATGTGTATATGTGTGTATGCATGCATGTGTGTATATGTGTGTGTATGTATGCATGCATGTGTGTATATGTGTGTATGTATGTGTGTGTGTATGCATGTGTGTGTATGTATGCATGTGTGTATTCATGTGTGTATGTATGCATGTGTGTACATGTGTGTGTATGTATGCATGTGTGTACATGTGTGTGTGTATGTATGCATGTGTGTATATGTGTATGTATGCATGTGTGTATATGTGTATGTGTGTGTATGTATGCATGCATGTGTGTATATGTGCATATGTGTGTATGCATGCATGTGTGTATATGTGTGTGTATGTATGCATGCATGTGTGTATATGTGTGTATGTATGTGTGTGTTTATGTATGTGTGTATGTATGGGTGTATATGTGTGTGTGTATGTATGTGTGTATGCATGTGTGTGTATGTTTATGTATGCATATGTGTATATATGTGTGTGTATGTATGTGTGTATGCATGTGTGTGTGTGTATGTATGCATGTGTGTATATTTGTATGTGTGTGTATGCATGCATGTGTGTATATGTGTGGGTATGTAAGCATGCATGTGCGTACATGTATGTGTGTATGTATGCATGTGTAGATGTGTGTGTGTCTATATGTATGCTCTATTTTCCTATCTCTATCTTCCTCTCTTTCATCTCTCTTTATCTCTCACTCTCTCTCTCTCTCTTTATCTCTCACTCTCTCTCTCTCTCTCTCTCTCTCTCTCTCTCTCTCTCTCTCTCTCTCTCTCTCTCTCTCTCTCTCTCTCTCTCTCTCTCTCTCTCTATCTCTATCTCTCCTCTCTCTCTTTCCCTCTCTATCTCTCTCTCTCTCTTTCTCTATCAATAGAGAATAAAGCAATCACTTACAAGTATGTCCCTCTTTTGGATCGTTGTCGTCAAAGCATAATGTATGTCGTCTATCGTCGAATTCCAAACAATCCACGCCAAAGAACTTCTGCAAAATCAAAGAGAAGAGAAATTATAAGACCTAAAGCATAGATAAAGACAAAGGCTAAGAGTACGTGCACCACTTACCAAGATGTGAGATCTAAACCGAGAGTGTGTGTGTGTGTAGAGACAGACATCTGTGTGTGTGTGCACAAGACAATGCAGGTCGCAATTCGGTTCACGTGCGCAAGTTCGACAGAAGACAAACAGTACTCAAACACGTGCAAAAATGTTCAGTTTTGCTCTCGGGTTCCCGGTATGTTTAAAAAACGGCCTCGGTATGGGCGTCGGTAACTTCCAGTAAATTATCGACGGTTATACCGACGCTTATACCGATGCCCATACCGACGGTTGCGGGACACACTGATGATCCATTTTAAACGGTCATACCGATGTTCACTTGACCGTCGGTATCTTTAAGTGGACTTTTCCAACGCTTATACCAACGCGAAGAGTGATCGTCGGTATAAGCAGTGTCAGTATGCCCCTCATATGTTGTAGTGATAATACAAAAAGATTTATCATAAAGAGATTTTACAAGATTCATGGATTATTTTCCCAATCCTTCTAGATGACTGCATATCCTTAGATTGTATTGCGACTCCCTTTGCATGGATAGTGAAAAAGTTTAAATCTTCTAACAATGAGATTATACAAGCCTCCAAAACCTCTTGGGAGTGCCTTCAATGATATCTCTTTGTATGAGAAGCCCTTCATAGTAGCTCTAGAGATCTTCCTCTACAACCTTTGCAAATGCTTTTTCTGGAATAAGAAGCTCCATAGAACTCTAAAAATGCCTTATCTCCATGAATGATCTGGTATGTCTTATGGATCTTTTGTTTCTCTTTCATTTGGAGGGAACATCAAAAGAATCAATTTTAGGAATCCAACATTTATGGGTCACAATACATAAGAAAGAAATGCTTGAAGACATTTTTCAAAAAGCTAGAATACAAAGAGGAAGATCAACTTTGTTTAGGTAGGAAAACTGAAGATAAATAAACAAAAACTCTAAGGAAAGAAGATTGTAAGTTTGATAGAGAAGTTAGAGACCTTGAGAGTACATGCCTAATGATTTCAATGATGAAGAATTTGAAGCTAATGTATGGTGTTAAATCCCATCAATCCTATAGAAATGAAGAATACATAGTTACACAATCTTATTCATGAGGAGTGATACATATGATCCCAATCTCTATGGTGAATGAAATGTGTTGGATTTCAAGGTCTACAAAAGCACATGAACAACACAAGGAAGAAGACAAAGCTTGGATGACAACACAATAGAGAAGATATTATCAAATTATGTACAAAAAAGTGACCAGTTAGCTCTACAGGCTTATATACAAGATATAGGAAAAAAACCCCTAAAGATGGAAAAAAGTGCCCCGTCAGTCCTAAGTGTGTTCCCATACATTGCTAGCAAAATATATCATCAAATCCCCCCTAGGAGTGATGCCGTAAACAAGGAGCTGGCACTCATGTATAAGGAAGTGCCAAGCTATGAGGAAAGAGACCAATCCAAAAAGGAAGTAAGCATTTGTGAAAAGGTCTACAACATTATCATGTGTGCGCACATAAGCCAAACTAATATCTTAGCAAAAAACCTCTCTCCCTAACATAATGGTAATGCACCTCAATGTGCTTTGTGCAGACATGGAACATAGGGTTCCTGGCAACTGCCAATGCGTTTTCATTGTCAGTGAAGATGGTGGTGGTAGAAGACAAACTAAAAAAAAAAAGCCAAAAGGTGTCTAAACCACACACACTCAATGCTCATTGTGAAAGTTGCCAGATATTTAGCACGGCAACTAGAAATGGCCATAGTAGGATCCTTCTTGTTGAACCAAGATATACATGAGCTACCAAGCATGAAGCAAAAACCATTAATAGACATAATATTTTCATAGCAACTAGACCACTATGGTTTTGAAGAAATCATGTGAATATGGTGATAATTACCCACCTTGGGATAAAACAATCCAAGGAGTCAATTACCACTATGAGATAGCTTGAGAATATTGAATTTCACATGCTAAATCATTCTCATATTTCACATAGCCTATGAGCTACCACAACTGACAACATAAAATGCTAAAAGGAATAATAACATCACCATTTGAGAGATCATGAATTGTTCATCTATCATCAACAAATTCGAAAACGATCCAATCTTGTCTAATCCTGAATTCGACAGTGGATTTTTCTTGATCCCTAGAACATAAAAAGCATCTGAGAATGTGAAAGAACTACCATCAATAGTAGTAAAAATTATCTTACTAACTCTCGTTATAGGATAAGAGGTATTTACACATATGATAGTATTTCCTGTAGGGGTATGCTCAAATGATATGAAGAAACTATGCTATGAGGTAATATGTTTGGTTGGCCCACTATCAAACTATAAAACATCTCAGTCTACTACATACATACACTAATGAAAAGATTGATCATAGCTCCAAACAATAGTAAACACCCATTCTTCATTTCGAACAAGATTAACCGACTCTATTTTAGGTGTAGAGGCCTCTACAAAAACCATTCTAGCCTCTTTCTTCTTTGCCTCTTTTGCACTTAGCTTTAAAAAACTCTTTATGACATGATCATTTCCCTTACGATATTTACAAAATTGTTTTTTCTTTTCTATTTTCTTCTCATCTTCCTTCTGACTAGCTAAGAAGGCTTGATCTACAACATGCATTATTGACTTGTTTTGCATAGATTCATCTCCTTGCACTAAAATAGACACAAAATCCTCAAATATTGAGGCATTTAGATTGTCTTTCATCATCAGTCAAAGAGTAGAAGCAAAACTCTCATATGAATATAGGAGATCATTAAGAACAGTTTGCACAAGTGAACTATTTGGCAAAACTTCATTAAAAAAAATCAACTACTCCTTTAAATCTTTGATCTTTGTCAATAAATTTTCCATATAATCTCCTTCATTCATATGTTGAGTCTCCAATTGCTTTTGGAGGTAAGCAACACAAATCTCATTTGTTGCCTTGTATAAAGTTGTAAGTGGATCCCAAGCATCCTTTGTTGTTTTGAAAGAGCGAATGTGAGGGATAATGGCATTTTTTATAGAAAAAGCTATCAATGCATGTGCCTAAACATATTTCTCATCCCAAAAAATTTGCACTACAATAGATGGAACAAGAACCACAACACAATAGGAAACTGAAGATCATCATCTTTAACACCATTTGCATCACCTTCAGTAACTATATTTGTAGGTGTAGTAGGAGGTTTTTCAACACCACTCACAATATTTCAAAGCCCTTCTTCTAGCCATACATGACACATAATATATGCCCACAGTGGGTAATTATTACCAACCAAGTTATCCTCAATAATCAACATGCAGAATACATCATTGATTTCAGCCATGGCCAATCATCCATGATGAGGTTATAGGCTATGGTGAAAGATTGCCATTGCTTGCCACCTCTAATGCCATTTAGAATTTGCCTCATGATGTCTTCTTCTTCAAACATCTCTCCATGAGCTTTGTAACAAACTCTAAAATGGTTTGTTGTGGATTCTTCTTCATCTGGTTGAACTCATTCCAAAGATGGTTCTTACTTGCTTTTATGCTAGCAAAAAACAAAGTCTCTAGGGTATCCCAAGTCTCTTGAGATATCTTGCATCCTCTAATATGTGGTAATAGAAAATCAGAGATAGATTTTAGTATGTATGACCTTGCTTGAGCATCCCTTGCGCACGAAAGTGTGAGCTGATCTATTTTCTCTTGAGTTGGTCCTCCCTTGGATCTTGGAGTAGGCATTGCTTCATCACCTGATACAATCACATATAGATTCCTTCCTTGCAAATAAGCCTCCATTCTGATTTTCCAAGTTGAATAATTGTGTCTATCAATCTTATTAATCATTGATGAAAAGCTATCTCCCATCTTGAAGTTGCTTTGATGCCAATGAAAGAGATGGGAGAGATTTGGAGAAGCTTGGAGTTGGTTTGTCAGATGATGAAGATGGTCCAGCACACCTGCATAAGACCTACCCTAGCTCTTTGGATAGGTAAAGTAGAACTTCTAGACTTTGGGTTAGTGCAATAAAACTTAATTGGTATTCTCAAACATCAATAAAAATAGATTGATGCAAAATAGATGAATTGGAGCCTAACCAGTTCATAAAAAACTTTGTTGAATCTGAATTGAAGTTATGATTGAAAAATATTTAGAGAAGCAGCACAGTTACAAATTGTGAAAATTCATCTTAATGATGTGCCATAAAAAGCTTAATTTCGCTATATTTCATAAAAGCATTGATTAACAACAACCAATGAAGTAGCAATCCAATTAACTTGGTGGTCATTCCTATTTTTTAGTGTAGAAGATGACATTGAGATTGAAAATCTGTGATTTCTCTAAATTCGCTAAAGCAAGTTACTTGAAAATGTATACGCATGAACTAGAAAGTTACATCTTTCAATTGATCACTAGATTTGGAGTTCTGTAGAGAGAGCAGCAACCTCTCCAAGTTGACTCTCTTTGAGCAAGAAGGTGCAGAGAAATGAAGCAGCAAGACAATAATCACCAAAGTATATGTATATTTCTTTCTAATGTATACAGCCGCATATTGCACAATGTGTTGGGTCATTATACATAGTCTTGAGAGATCTATCCATGCCTTATTTTGATCTATCAAAATAAGGCAATTTTGGTAGTTCAGATTGATTGGCATCTTTTCCTAGAATCTAGAAAAGTAATCTAATCAAGGTCTACTTTTGTGGGCTGATTGATTGACTGATTGAAAAAATCACAACCACCTCTAACTCGTGATTTTTGGGTCTTTTACTTTTCGTTTTATAAAAGATAAATATTTTGCAACTTACATAAGAGTGTGATCATATCTGATCAATCCCTTAATAGAATATATGAATGCAAAATAATGAGCTCTTCAATAACTATCTAAAATACCATCCAGATGATGGTTTTTTATGTAGATCATATTTATCTCACGCATACTGCAAGCTAGGTGTTTCAACAAATATAACTACTTGTAACAAAATCTGATTGAGCAAATTCTGACTCAGCAAAAATCGATTCGGCAAAATCCAACAGAGCAAAATTTGAGTCGGTAGAACTGTATAACATCCGACTGAGAAGATATCTTAGTCAATAGAATAGCATGACATCTTACTGAGCAGTGTTCTAACAAAATCTACCCTATATTCAGCTCCATAACTAGAAGTGGCCATAGTAGGCTCTTTCTTGCTGAACCAAGATATGCATGAGCTACCAAGCATGAAGAAAAACCACTAATGGGCACAGTATTTTCATGGCAACAAGCCCATTATGATTCCCAAAAAGCATGTAAAGCTAGCAGTAATGATTCCCCCTTGGGATAAAACAATCGAAGGAGTGGGGTACAACTATGAGATAGCTTGAGAATATTGAATTGCACATGCTTAATCAGGCACAAATGTTTCATTGTTTATGAGCTTATATAGCCCATGACATAAAATGCAAGAAGCAATAATAACATCACCATTTTAGAGATCATGAACTATACATCTATCATCAACAAATTCGACAACCATGCCAATCTTGGCTAATGCTAAAATTGACAATCGATTTTCTTGATCCCTGGAACATAAAAAGCATCTGACAATTTGAAAGAACTACCAGAAGTAGTATTCATGATGAGCTTAACAACTCCCATTATAGGATAAAAGGAGTCGTTCATGCGTATAGTATTCCCTATAGGGGAAGGCTCAAGTGAACTGAAGAATCTATGCTACAAGGTAATATGTTTGGTTGGCCCACTATCAAAGTACCAAACATCTGAGTTCTCTGCAGACATACACTACTCATGTGAAAATGGGTAATAGTTAAAAGCAGTAGTAAACACCCATTCTTCATTCTAAACAAGATTAGCTGACTCTATTTTAGGTGTAGAGGCCTCTGCAACAACCATTCTAGCATCTTTATTCTTTGCCACTTGTAGCGAGTTTTGGAAAACTCTTTATGACATTATCATTTCCCTTATAGTATTTACAAAGTTGTTATTTCTTATCTGTTTTCTTCTCATCTTTTTCTTTCTTCTTTGATTCTACAACATTAATAGATTTTCTCTTACTAGTAGATGAGCTTCATTTACCTTTGCTAAGAAAGATTGATCTACAAGGCACATTATTGACTTGTTCTACCTAGAGTGATCTCCCTACAACAAAAGAAAGACTAAATCCTTGAATGGTAAGGCATTTATATTGTCTTCCATCATCAATCAATGAGTAGAAGCAAAACTCTCATATGAATCTGGAATATTGTTAAGAATAGACTGCACCGGTGAACTATCTAGCAAGACTTCATCATCAAAAATCAACTGCTCCTTTAAATCTTTGATCTTTGTTGAAAAGTTCTCCATGGGAGCTCCTTTATTCATATGCTCACTCTCCAACTGCTTCTAGAGGTAAGCAACACAAACATCATTTCTTGCATAGTACCAAGTTGTAAGTGTATCCCAATCATCCTTTGTAATTTTGGAAGAGCGATTGTGAGGGATAATGGCATGTTTGATAAAAAAAGCTACCAATGCATGTGCTTGAGCATCTGTTCCATCCCATCAAAGTTGCTCTGCAGTAGGTAAAGCACAAACCACAGCACAACAAGAAATTGAAGATCATCATCTTCAAAACCATCTACATCACCTTCAATAACTGTATTTGCAAGTGTAATAGGAGGTTTTTTAGCACGATGAACAATATTTCAAAGCCCCTTTGCTACCAATCCATGACACATCATATATGCCCATAGTGGATGATAATCAACATCCAACTTATCCTCAAAAGCCAAGATATGGAGTACATCATTGCTTTCAACCATGGCCAATGATAAATACCTTGAGGTGAAAAATTGATTATATCTCAAAATGTTGAACAAAAACTCCTTGTAGAGTTATGCTAAACATGTAGTAGACTTTGATGTCTGCTTGTATTGGCAAACCAAAACCTGTATATATGTTTGGCTCAAAGAGACAAAATTGCCCACACAATCATTGTGATAGTGCATTCGTAGGCCAAAACAAACTAAGATCAAAATTTTGATGCCACACAAAGGCGATATTTTGAACTTTCAATTGCCTCAAGTATGCTCATGAATTTTCATGTGATTATAAGACTGTGAATGGAGGGGTGTGGACGATGCCCTAGGTGAAATGACAACCTACTCTGATACTAATTGTTGAAGTTTGAGGCCTATGGCAGCACATACACAACACAAGAAAGAAGAAGAAGAAGGATCTTGGAGCACAACACAATGTAGAATGTATTACAAATTGAATGTGCAAAGATAAGTGACCAATAGCGTTGTAGACATAAATAGAAGTCAAGGGAAAAAACCTCCTAAAGAGGGAAAAACGTGTTGCAATTATCCTACATGTGTTCACACACATCACTACCGAAAATATCAACATATCTTCAAAAGTCAAGAGAAGGTTGATCTTTGGATTGTTCTATGTAGTGAAGTGATGAGGTGTTAGGAATCCACGTGATCATTTAGGTGGTCTCTCTGCTAGGGTCCTTAACATTGATTGTATTGAGATGGCCAATAGCTTGAGGCCACGCATTTGGATTTATCTATATAGTGATAATGAGCTTTTTCTCATCAATATGATCATTTAGTTGGTATTTTTGCTAGGGTCTCGACATCAATTTCTAACAAGCCATTGTTCAATGTAGTGTAAAGCATTCAACATTATTGGAAATTGAAGTAACCCATCATTATATGTCTCTATAGATTCCTTGAGCCATATTTTGATACGCCTGAAGACACCAAATCAATCAGTCTTGAAATCAAATGGATTCTAGAAGCAGTAATAACATCACCATTTTAGAGATCATGAACTATACCTATCATCAACAAATTTGACAGCCAAGCCAATCTTGGCTAATACAAAAATTGACAATGTATTTTCTTGATCCTTGGAGCATAAAAAGCATGTAATAATGTGAAAGAACTACCATCAGTAGTAATCATAATCATCTTACCTACATTGTAATATGTTTGGTTGGCCCACTATCAAAGTACCAAACATCTTATTTCATTATAAAAATACACTACACATGAGAAGATGGGTAATAGTTGCAAATAATAGTAAACACACATTCTTCATTCTAAACAAGATTATCCAACCCTGTTTTAGCTATAGAGTCCTCTGCAACAACCATTCTAGCCTCTTTCTTCTTTGCCTCTTTTGCAGCAAGTTTTGGACAACTCTTTATGACATGATCATTTCCCTTACAATATTTAAATTTTTTTTTCTTATCCATTTTCTTCTCATCTTTTTCTTTCTTCCTTGATTATGCAACATTAGCAGATTTTTTCTTACGAGTAGATGAGCTCCATTTACCTTTGCTAAGAAAGATTGATCTACAACACACATTATTGACTTTTTTTGCCTAAATTGATCTTGCCACAACAAAAGAAAGACTAAATCAAATTTTAAGGCATTTAGGTTGTCTTTCATCATCAATCAATGAGTAGAAGCAAAACTCTCAAATGAGTCTAGAATATTGTTAAGAATAGTTTGCCCCAGTGAACTATCTCGTAAGATTTCATCAACAAAAATCAACCACTCCTTTAAATCTTTGACCTTTGTCAAAAAAGTATCCGTGGAAGATCCTTCATTCATATGCTCACTCTCCAACTACTTTTAGAGATAAGCAACATGAACCTCATTTATTGCCTAACATGAAGTTGTAAGTGTATCCCAAGCATCCTTTGTTATTTTGAAAGAGAGAGCATGTTTGATAAAAAAAGCTATCAATGCATGTGCATGAGCATCTCTACCATCCTAGCAAAGTTGTTCTATAGTAGGTGGAGCTCAAACCACAACACAACAAGAAACCGAAGATCATCATCTTCAAAACCACCTACATCACCTTCAATAGCTATATTTCTAGGTGTGATAGGATGTTTTTCAACACCTTGCATAATCTTTCAAAGCCCATTTACTACCAATACATGACACATCATATATGCCCATAGTGGATGATTATTACCATCCAACTTATCCTCAAAACCAACATATGGAATACATCATTTCTTTCAACCATGGCCACTGACTAAATACCATGAGGTGAAAAATTTATTGTATCTCAGAAAGTTGAACAAAAACTCCTTGTAGAGCTCTGTGACTTTGAGGCCTGCTTGTATTGGCGAACCAAAACCTTTATATATGTTTGGCTCAAAAGGACAAAATTGTCTACGCAACCATTGTGATAGTGTATTTGGAGGCCAAAACAAACTAAGGTCAAAATCTTGATGCCACACAAAGATGATATTTTGAATTTCTAATTGTCTCAAGTATGCTCATCAATTTTCATGTGATTTTGAGACTATGAATGGAGGGGTTGCAATGATGCCCTAGATGAAGCGACAACCTACTTTGATACCAATTGTTGAATTTTGAGGTCTATGGAAGCACATACACAACACAAGAAAGAAGAAGAAGAAACTTGGAGCACAACACAATACAGAATGTGTTATCATGTGAATGTACAAAGATAAGTGACCATTAGGGTTGTAGGCGTAAATACAAGTCGAGGGAAAAAACCTCTGAAAGAGGGAAAAAAGTATCGTGATAGCCCTAGTAAGTGTATTCACACACATCACTACCAAAAAATGTTAACATTTTCTTCAATAGGGAACAGAAGCTTGATCTTTGGATTGTTCTATGTAGTGAAGTGATGAGGTGTTAGGAATCCAAGTGATCATTTAGGTGGTCTCTGTGGTAAGGTCCTTAACATTGATTGTATCGAGATGGTCAATAGCTTGAAGCCACGCATTTGGATTGATATAATGAGCTTTTTCTCATCACTATGATCATTTAGGTCGTGGTTTTGCTAGGGTTTCGGCATCAATTTGTAACGAACAATTGTTCAATGTAGTGTAAAGCATTCAACATTATTCGAAATTGAAGTAACCATCATTACATGTCTCTTTAGATCCTTTGAGCCATATTTTGATACGCTTGAAGACACGAAATCGATCGATCTTGAAGTCAAGTGGCTTCTAACCCCATACGCTTGCTATGGCTGAGTTCACATTGTTCTAGATGGAGCACATATGTGATAGTGTATTTTACATGGAACATAACTAGTTCCACCAATATGCTTTTCACATATAAAGCTGGACGTAGAACAAGAACTTCGAATTCGAGACTGCTTTTCTTTCAATCCGCCAAAAAGAAAACCGATCGCTTTTGCTTTTCGCCAAGCATCTCACTAGTCTATATATTCACGAAGTCGATCCTATGTACGTAAGATGATCGTAGCCATAACAAGACAGGAACATGAAGCTTTTGAATTGCGTCTCGTGTTGTCTCGCCTGCATTGGCGTCGGTATCGCAATAGACCGGCAGAAACGAGACGACGTCCAATGTGCCGAGGCGGGTAGAAAGAGATCGCGTCTACGAGATGTCTTTCGGTCTCTCGACATTGATGGCGATGGGCGAATCGCCGTAGAGGATGTCTTTGTTGCGTTGAATTATCTCCATATCCAGATATCAAAGGAACACTCCAAGAGGTCGCTGAGCCGAATCTCAGACAAGCATGGCCATATCGATTTTGAGGGCTTCACGAACTTCATACAGACGATGGAGAGTGATTGTTCTGCTGATAAGAAAGGCGAGGACCTCGCCGCCGATGCTTTTGCATTGTGCTCAGAGATAGAAAGATTGCTGCGAACGGCATCTCTAAGCTTTTGACGAACATGTCTGGTAGATTTCTGCTGTAGAAGCCAGTGTAGTTAACTACATTGGAAGATTTCGTGTGCAATATGATTGCTGAACCATGTAACCTATTTTCGTGATCAGTTTCATTGCATTTCTTATGTAATACATCAGACAATTCAAACATATGTATTTGCAACAAAAACAGAAAATCTTTGACGCAAAGCAAGTTATGGTTCTCTTTTCAATCTTGCTGTTCGGTGAAACACGAAATCAAGTAAGTGTTATATTGTCCAACACTATATAGTATCTATTTGATAAGACCTCCTTCAGCCTATTTTCGATCCAGTTTAAATATCTGTTTGAGGATATCTGTACTGACTTCCTGGGAGTTCGACCTTCAATGCATAATCAGCCGAGTAGACACAGACAACGATTATGAAACATACATTTTGCGTCCAAAATTTTTTGGATGCCATTCCATGCTTATGAATATTGTCCTAATTTTTCCTTCAATTTTATATCAACGGTTCTCTTTCAAATAGGTCAAGAAAAATCGATCACTTTTGCCATCCTCCTAACATCTCACTTGAGAGTGTATATTAATATTCACGAGGTCAATCCTATCATCTACGTAAGGTGATTGTAGTCATAACAAGTGGGAACATGAAGTGTGAGACACAAAGATGTTTCCAAAAAATGGTGTGTGTGCTAGTCTCCTCCCATCCTATTTATCCTTTTCATCAAAGACTAGAAAGTATCTAGAGTGCTCTAGTGTGACATGTGGCTATCATGCACACTCACTCTATTTTCTAAGGTGGAACCTTAGGATATCCCCCAAGCTAAGAACCTTAACAACTCATACTCTTGTTGCAACACGCACTCATAAATGATCCTGCTGTATGTATGTCTAACATTCTCTCCCCCGTCTAAAGATCATTAGCCGCAATGATCAAAGATGAGAATTTGAGTGCACACCCTTGTAAGATACCAAATATCCTGAAGCAAAATAGTTTTGCATGCCATTCTCCTATCTAGCATCTCTTTTGGAATATCTGGTGTCATCTCTCTCTAATGATGAGGAATTCTGAGAAGTCTAGTCTAGACCTAAGCAATTCTTGCTAATTCTTGGCCCTTGCTTCAAATTCTACGGTCTGTGTGGATCTTACACCTAAGACATGAAATCTGAATACATTCTATGTGAACTTGCTAGCTATCTATCAATAGTTCCCTTGTCTTATATATATTCCTAGGATAGTTATGTAGCACACAACTAGGAGTTATGGTATGTATACTACAATCCATCTTAGAAGGTAGTCAAATGTCTTCTTTCTCATGTATTATAGATACATATATTCCATTTTATCTTTTCCTCTAACATATTTGCCCTTAACATATCCTTTGAAATGTAACTAATCTTTTGGGTTTGAAACTCTATCCAAAGAGTATATTTGTAATGTTACTATATAGATTTGAATATGAATAACTCATGTAATTTGAAGACAATCAATGCACGTGAACATCTTTCCTTCTTGTAAGTGTTCCACTATATTCTACATAAGACCTAAATCTCATGACATTTCCTTTTGCTAAAATTGATATCACTAATTCCTATAGTCTAAGGATATGTCATCTAGATATTTATGGTGGATCTTCTACTTTCTCCTTCATGGGTAGAATTCATATATTTCTTTTAAGAATATATTCTTGATTCCTTTAAATTTTGAGATGCATAGTGTCGCTTTTAAGGATGTAATGGACCTTATGTCCTAATTCCTTCGTTTGCTTATAAACCTTGACACAACCAAAGCTATACTTCTTAATAACTTGTGTACTTGTAAATCATGGTAACTCTTCCAATTTCTTAAAATATCTTGATTGCAAACTTTTCCTTTCCATTTATCTATTCCAATCTGTATTAGAACATGGACTTGACTTGTTTGGTTTATAAAGAGATTTTTCCTCTCCTTCAATAGTCATCAATGATGACTCTAAACTCATAGATCTACCAAAATTACTTGTAGACTTGGTGCGTGTACCCTTTTTGTATAAACTTTCAACAAACTTGGTACTTTTCACCCTTTGTATACTTAAAATATATAAGTTTGGTCCACTCAACAATTTTATTTTCTCTTGACCTACTTGGTTACTTTCCATGGCGTCTTATGAATAGAAACATCATGCTTGTTTACTAACTTGTTTTCCCTTTTGGAACTAAGCTTGTATAATCACTTCCTATTGGAGAACAACCTATGGCACTCTAATCAAACTCGATTTTCCCTTTCCTTGTTGTATAATCACTTCCTATTGGAGAACAACCTATGGCACTCTAATCAAACTCGATTTTCCCTTTTTATTCCACAAATTTGAAGTTTTTAATTCATGTGGAATAAACTTCTTTGTTCCTTACACATAGAAATGTGCACTAGTACTCATATCTATATAGATATGATAACTACTTGTGAATTAGATACTTAATTTACAAGTATCCTAAACTTTTAGGTGTTCTTAAAGTATTCTTATAAGGTCTAAAAATACCTTGAGACCTCTCACCTCTAAGTTTCTAACGAATGAGACCTTGATAAAACTAGCCATTGTCTCAATTTGTCCTTTCTAGAAAAGGGTGATTCTCTGTATTGAACTTAATTGAGGTCTTTGATATCCTCAAATTTTTCTAGATTTTTCACTTAATATCTTTGTCTTTTAAATCATAACTTTGTTCCTTTTGATAGTAGTGCTAGTTGCATTGTCCTTGATCATGGAATCTTTGAGGATGAAATATCCTCTATTCTAGGTTCTAACTAGACATCCTAGAATTCTTAGCTATGTAACTACTAAATTCCTTATGCTACCGACATTTGCAACACTTTCCCTTGTCTTAAGACTCGACTTTTACTTGAGTTATTTCGCTTAATCTAAGAAATCTATTCAGTGATACCATACATGTGGTACTTACTATTTTACTATGATATCCACAAACTTATAATTTTCTTTGATCAATATGCTACTAGTCATTCATCTTGATCCCTATTCATTATGCATTATATCTACTTATGTGCTCTAGAGTTCTTTCTGATATCCAGTTGACTCATAGAATTCTATGATCTTGGATCTCTCACCTCAAGTTCTTTGTCTGTAGATACCTTAGGGTGCTTTGTAAGATCTATTGATTTACAATATCATAGATCTTAGGACTCATACCTCTTCGCATTTCTAAACTTTGGCATTATTTTGCCCTTGTTTTAGCCATTTCTCCAATCATAAGACTATGTGAATGAACCCATAAGTTCTTATAAACTATGTGCATTATTGCTCCTTCTTTCACATAAAGATTCATTATGGTAATGGTTAAACTTTTACTTTATCTATGGTACTTCCATATCTTACTTCATCCTTACTGACATGTCCTAGAGCTTTTTCAAAGTTCTCACTTGCAAAGCTAGTAAAATTTTTAACTCATTTTACTTTGTCTCTTGGAATTAAACAATTCAACTATACTTAACTTTAGATCTATTACTTTTATACTTTGTTTCTTGTGTGTCCATCAACTACAAAAAAGCTTACTCTCTTGTTCTTATACTCTAGAAGGGTATATGAAAGTTTAGAGTTAATATGTAACTTACACCATGGATGCTTATAAAATCTTTCAATAGTTAATTTAAACTATTTCTTTTCCATCAACCATAACAAAATGTTCTAAACTTATTCATTTGTCTCTCTTAGACATAACTTCTACTATTTCAACTAGTTACCTTAACCAAAGGTTTCTTCGAGGAAATTCTAGTTACTCAGAGGATTCCATCCTCCAACCATTCCCAAACTACATGAAAATGAAAAAGGTAATTTATCTTCGTCATTCACTTTCTAAAATCAAATCTAGTCTGCTGATAGTACTTTTACCACATACTTTATGCTCACCCTAACTTATCTTGGTGATAAATAAAATGGTCTTCTAAAGATAGAAAATGCATCATGCACCTCACATTTCTACAAATCGTACCATCTATGTATGCATGCATACACTCATGCAACATCTTCTCTACTCAAATTACTCTACAAGCATTTAATTATGTTGCACATGTGAGACTTCCTCTCTCTTATAACACAATATCTCTCTAGTTCTCTCATGGAATATAACACCATGTGGCTTTTGGGAGCATTTCCCTAGCAAAATGAATCTAGAGAAAAAAAATAAATAACCATGATAGAATGAAATGCATAAGCCTAGCGGTGGGAAAACTAGTTTTGTAGCTCCAAAAACCTACAAAATAGAAACTTTTGCAATATGTGTTGTTGGGCACTACACACCCTCATGTCAATATCTTTGTTTTGGCTCCAATACATGCAAAATGATCTAAAACACACAAAGAAGACCTCTGTATGCTTTTCTGAACTGATGTAAGATAATGTGGCTTCACTTATAGAGATGAAGTCATATAAAAAATAACTTTGATGAATTTGCCAATGTTAGTTTCATAAGATTAGAAGAGAAAATAGTTCAAAATTATAAATTGTGATGCAAAAAGTATAAAAATGGATGCACTTTGAGAAAAATATGATGTGTAGGTATAAAAATAGATGCATTCAAAATCATAGTGGTGCCAGATGTGATTAGGAGCTCCTAAACCCCATGATTGAACACTCGATTCATTCAAAAATATTTCCTTGACAATCAACAACCATCTAAAAGCTTATGGAGAGATGAGATGAAGAAGCCAAAATATGCTATATAGAAACTTCAAAGGAAGCGCTTGAATTCTAGAATCTATAACAATTTGAATTTGTTGATTTGGACCTCCATGAGAAAGTTATGGACAAATCAATAAATTCAAATTGTTCTAGATTGTAGATTTCACGCGCTTCCTTTAAATTTTCTAGAATCACTTGAAGTGTAGAATCTATAACAATTTGAATTTCTTGATTTGAACTTTCAATGAGGAAGTTATGGCCAAAATAATGGAGCTAGGTGAATAAGCAACATCTCTCTTTGAACATATGTGCAACAAATCAAATGCTCTATACATCTAGTTTTTTAAATATTCAGTTATGGATTGAAGTAGCAAGAGATGCAAGTTGATTGACTGAAGTCGCAACAAACATAAGTCATTGATAGTGATAAACTAACATGATGATGGACTGAAGTTGAGTGACAGACACAAGATGTTGAAGGCAGACAACAGACACAAGTTGTTTGCAAACAACACCTTCTTCTCATGATGGCTATCCTTTGACATCACGCTCTAAGAGGTTATAGACAATGTATAGATGATGCTTCTAAGAAGAAGGTCTTCATGAGAATCTCAAGATACGTTGCATGTGTACTTTTAAGGTGGCGTAGATGGTTAGTGTTGGATGATGTAAGAACTTTGGAGCTCACTTGTCCAACTTGGGATGTCTTTGTGCGTCGATCGCTGCACTTTTCATGGCCGGGATCTCCACTCATTGGTGGTGAGTCATGATGGATATAGCCTTTCCTATTGAAAGTTTGTCTATGGGCTTTGTCAAATTGACAAGCTCCACACTTGTATATCATATGTTGTTTTGTGAAGTTGGGCAATCCAAGTACACTTTGATCCCTATAAATTTGTTTCAAAGTTCTCTCACCAATATGAGCAATCCTTTTATGCCATACCTCCAATTCACAGAGTGTCTAAGATCCATGGCTAAATAGTGCTACGTTCTTTGTGTCCTCCACTTCAAAAGTGAAGAGTCTTCCTGTCTTTTCTCCATTGTCAATCCTTCTAAATCGTTACTTGGGGTCTTCCACATATGCTCCATGCCTTGTAAACTTAACCTGCAATCCTTTCTCCATAATTTGTCCAACACTTATCAAGTTTTTGGTTATTGTAGGTACATACAAAAGCTTGCTTAGAAGATTCATGTTGCCATCTGATGCCTTGACATTACTTATCTTCTCCACTGAATGTATTTTATCATCACATGTTTTCACATCATGTTTATTTTTTAGATCTTCTAAAACAGAGAGCAATGATACATTTCTTGATACATGATTTGAGCATCCTGAGTCAATATTAAAAACATGATCATCATCTATAACCTACTTCAATGATAGGTTCATGAGGAGTAATGAGTCTTCTTGACTTTGATCTTCAGTGTAGTTGTTGTAATCCTTTCTCCCTCTATATCCATTTTGATGGTTATTATTCTTGTAGTAATTGTTGTTGTATCCTCCATTGTATCTGCCTCTAGTTGATCCATAGCCACCTCTATTGAATCCTCTTCCTCTAGATTTCCTTGGGTTCATGTAACATTCTTCAGTGGTATGATTAGAGTAACCACAAATATCACAAGTTTGAGATGCTTGGGGTCTCCCCCTCCCTTGATTTGCTCCTCTGCCTCTACATCTAGCTTTTTCTCTACCTGTGAAGTTGGCTTGGAAAGATCTACCTTCATCTTCATTCTTCTTAGACTTTGACTTATCCTTAGCTTTAGCTTTACCAAAGTTTAAGGCAAAAGATTGATTACCTCTTGAGGATTCACCATTCTTGCTTATCTTTGCTTCATGTGTGAAGAGTTGGCCCATAAGAGTGTTGAGGTCAGGCACTTGCATGTCCATGTATAAGTCCATGGTAGTTGTGAAGGATTCCCACTTGTCATCAGCCTTGATTCCATTGATGATTTGCCTTATGATTTACTCTTCTTCAATTACTTCTTCAATTCTTCCTAACTGATCATAGATCTCTTTCATTTTGGTAACATAATCAGTCACACTTTGCTTGGGACGTTTCTTCAAGGTATTGAAATTCATCCATAGCTGGTTCTTCCTTGCTCTAGTATTTGAAGAGAAGAAATAAGCACGAGCTTTCAAAGTTTCTCTTGAGGTATTGCATCCTTTCACATGAGGTAAGAGAAAATCAGAGATTGAGTTTAAGATGTATGACATGTCTAGTGCATCCTTTGAGCACCAAGTTGTAAGTCTTTCTTGTTCTTCATGTGATGCTTGTCCTTTGTTTCTCATTGTTGACATGACTTCATCTTCAGATATGTATCCCAATAGATTTCTTCATTGAAGGAAGGCCTCCATCCTCAAAGACCAAGATGAGTAGTTGTTTCTATCCAATTTGTCAATGGTGGAAGGAAATCCATCTCCCATATTGATTTAACTTTGCTCTGATACCACTCTGAAGAGAGATGGTTGATACACTCCAAAGATGTACCTAATGTTGCAAAAAACTTGCTCTACACCTGCCAAGATAGCTTTAGGGATGATCAATAGACACCTTGCACTTGCTAAGGATGCATATAAACCATCCTAGTGCTTAAGAGCATCAATCTCAAATTGATTCATCAAGAAAAACTATGTGACATAAAATAGATGAAGCAAAACTTGCTATTTCTGGATGAGTTGCACTCTAGAAATTAACTCAGAGCTCACAACCTGCTAAAAATTAACTAGAGATCTTTTGCACACTTCTAACTAGATAGATAATGAATCTAAAGCAACAAATTTTATGAATTTTGATAAACCACATTGAGAGAAATTAATTTAGAAATAGAGTGGTATCATCCCTACGTTTAAGGAATTAGCTTCTAGAATACCTAGCTGAGGTCAAGTGAATGTAGCTCACAGAATAATGAACCAATAATGATGAAAAATGATATTATACAAATAGACTTATCAAGTTACCTACACAAATTCAAATCTTAGAAAAAGATTAATTATACACAGAGAAATCAATCATTGAAGATGACTGAAAACATGAATGTGAACTTGTAGCAACAGATAAGAAGAACTCCAAGATGTAGCTTTGAAAATCAATTTGTATTGCACATATTGTACATAATATGAATGGAAATGAAGCTTGGGAAGGAGAAGCACAATGTGTGCTTCACTTGTGGCTTGATACTTGGTCAGAATCTCATCACGATGTAGCTATATCCTCTACTCTAATCCGTGACTATGCATATGTGTGTGTATGTGTGTGTGTGTGTGTGTGTGTATATATATATATATATATATATATATATATATATATATATATATATATATATATATATATATATATATATATATATATATATATATATATATATATATATATATATATATATATATATATATATATATATATATATGAATTCAAATCTTGGAGGGTGCTGATATATTTAGGTAGTGATGTGTGTGAACACATTAGGACCACCGGGGAACTTTTTTTCCTCTTTAGGAAGTTTTTTCCCTTGGCTTGTATATATGCCTATTGCCCTAATGGGTTACTTATCTTTGTACATTCTAGTTGTAATACATTCCGTATTGTGTGTGGTACTCCAAGCTTCTTCTTCTTCCTTGTGTTGTTCCTATGCTTCCACACACCTCAAACTCCAATAATTGGTATCAGAGCAGGTAACAGCTTCATCTAAGGCATCATCGACACCCCTCTAGTCACAGTCTCAAATCGTAGAAAATTTGGTGAGCTTGTTTTGACGTCTAAATGCACTATCCTAGTGCTTGTGCAGGCTATTTTATCTTTTTGCACCAAAGATATATACAGGTTTTGGTTCGCCAGTATAACCATCTCAAATTCTGCTATAAATTTAGCAAAACTTGATAGGGTAGTTCTGTCCAACTTTTGGAGCTACAGTCAATTTTCTAGATCAAGGTATTTTAGTCAGTGGCCATGGCTGAATGCAATGATTTATTCCGTATGTTGGCTATTGAGGATAAGTTCGATGATATGAATTACCCATTATGGGCTTATATGATGCTTTATGTATTGTTTGCAAAAGGACTGTGGAATATTGTGCAGGGTGTTGAAAAATGTCTTATTACATATGCAAATACAGGTACTGAAGCTGATGCAGACGGCATTGAAGATGATATTCTTCATGTTGTTGTTCATGTTGTAGTTTTTGCTTCACCTACTGTAGAGCAAATTCATTGGGATGGTAGAGATGCTCAGGCACATGCATTGATAGCTTTGTCTATCAAATGTGCCATTATTTCTCACATTCGCTCTTGTAGAATGGCTAAGGATGCTTAGGATACACTTACCACATTGTACAAGGCTAGGAATGAGGCTCGTGTTGCTTCCCTCAGAAAACAGTTAGAGAGTGGGCATATGAATGAAGGTGATTCTATGGATAGTTTTCTAACAAAGATCAAAGATTTCAAGGAACAATTAATTTTTGCTGATGAAGTCTTGCATGGCAGTTCGCTTATGCAGATTGTTCTGAATGGTCTTCCCGATTCATACCAGAGTTTTGCTTTTACTCTTCGTTTGATGATGAAAGGCAATCCAAATGCCTTAACATTTGAGGAGTTAGGCTCTGTTCTAGTGTAGAAAGATCAATCTAGGCAGAATAGGTCCATTACACATGTTGCAGATCAAGCTTTCCTGGCTAGTCAGAAGGGAAAAGGTAAATGGAGCTCTTCTTCTAGTAAGCAGAAATCTGCCTATTCTACACAATCGAAGAAGGAAGAAAGAGAAGAGAAGAAAACAAAAAAGCAAAAACTATTTTGCAAGTACTGTAAAGCAAATGACCATGTCATAAAGAATTGTCCAAAACTGGCTGCAAAAGAGGCAAAGGAAAAAGAGGCTGGAATGGTTGTTGTAGAGATTCTCTACACCAAAAACAGACTAATGTAGTGTAGCATGAAGAATGGGTGTTTACTACTATTTGCAGTTTTGACCCATCCTCTCTTGAACAGTGTATGTCTACAGTAGACTCAGACATTGATACTTTGATAGTGAGGAAACCAAACATATTACCTTGCGGCGCAGTTTCTTCACTTCACTTGAGCCTGCCCCTATAAGGAATACTCTCACATGCACCAACAACTCCTCTTATCCTATCATGGGAGTTGGTAAGAACATTCTGACTACTATTGATGGTAGTTCTTTCACATTATCGGATGCTCTATTTGTGCCAGGGATCAAGAAGAATCTGTTATCAGTTTTAGTTTTAGCCAAGATTGGCTTGGTTTTGAAATTTGTTGATGACAGATGTACAATTGATGATCTATCAAATGGCGACGTGATTATTGCTTCTAGCATTTTATGTTGTGGGTTGTATAAGCTCATAAACTATGAAAAATCTGTGAATGATTCAGCATGTGTAGTACATGATTCTTAGGCTATGTCAAATGCAAAGCTTTGGCATGCACGCTTTGGGCATCTGAATTTTGCTAGATTGCTACACCTGCAGAAATCTGAAATGGTGTCCTCTTTGCCAAAACTTGAGGCACCTAGTAAACATGTTCGTAAAGGTTGTATTTTGGGAAAAATGCAACGTTCATCCTTCCTAAAAGATGATTCAATTTGAGCTACTCAGAAATTGTAGCTTGTACATAGTGATGTATGTGGTCCTATGCAGACACCTTCTTTTGGAAACTATCTTTACTTCGTGACTTTCATTGATGATTTTTCTAGGCATGCATGGTATATCCATTGAAAGCAAAGTCCGAAGTGTTTTTGTGCCTCAAACAGTTTTTGGTATTGGTTGAAAATCTGTCACCATGTAAACTGGGCACCCTCCATTCTAATCAAGAGGTGGAATATATGTCTTTTGACTTTGCTTTCAATGGATATACCCAGGCATGCATGGGTATATCCATTGAAAGCAAAGTTTGAAGTGTTTATGTGCTTCAAACAATTTCACGTATTGGCTGAAAATATTTCAGCATGTAAAATGGATACCCTCCATTCTGATTGAGGGGTGGAACATATGTCTTCTGACTTTAATGCATTTCTAGCTGAATGTGGGATAAAACATCAGTGTATAGTGCCATATACACCTCAACATAATGGAGTTGCTAAATGAAAGAACACATCACTCATGGGGATGGCAAGCTGTATGGTCAAGAGTCAGGCTTTCCACATAGTTTATGGCTTGAGGCCGTTATGTGTGCAACATATGTACTTGACAGATGTCCCACTAAAGCATTGTAGTCTATCACTCCATATGAGGCTTGGCATGGTCATAAGCCATCTGTTGCTCACCACCAAACTATGGATCTAAGTACCTCATATAAAATGAAGACTTGTTGAAGAAAATATAACAACCAATAAACTACGATCACCTTATAGATGATAAGACTCTACTTGTTCTCAATAAGAAAAATTAAAATTAACTCTTATTTTCCATCATCACTATTATGGAACTATTATAATATGCTTATCTGAATCAGATGTCACTCTCAAACCACATCCAATTACTCCGTGAGAATACTATGGCACACCTAGAGGCGACAAAGATTCTACATGCAAGTTTGTCTAATTGCAATTCTTGCCTATCTATTTCTAGGACCTTGCCTATGGACTTTCATCCTAAATTGCTCCCATGTAGGACTATCCTTTGAACTATATCTCCATTTTATTAAGCACTCCTTATAAATGTGACTCCATGTCCATCTCTCTTGAGTGTGTAATGCACTTTCAAGTTCATGTGGAACAAATTGAACAAAAAAAGGATTTGTTACCTTGTTGCTAGGAATGAGGATGTCAAAATCACCTAGCCTTCTCTTATGCAAGCTCATGTGAAAGATTGGATGGATCTAGCTACTATCTGGAAGTTGGAGATCATAATTCATCATTCCTTATTTATTTAGTACTGTGAATGGTTTATAATACCTAGGAGATAATTTTGGAAAAATGATGTCTTCATGGTTTCACATCTAGAGGGAAGACTAAGCTATACTTTCTATCCTACCTGAAAGTTGATTTCTCTCCTTTGAGGATAAACATAGGCTTTATCCTTTTCCTAATCTCTCATAATCCTATTCTTAACAAGTCTACGCATAACGTTCACCTCTTCCATGAAACCATTCAAGCATTTGATTAACCCTCTCCGTTTGACCATGTAACTATGCATGCTCAACCATACTCATGTTGCATTTAGTATGAAACCATTTGAAGATTTCTCTCCAAAAGTGGCTACCAAATTTCCTCTCCTTATATAAAACAATTTCTAAAGAAAGAACATATAGTTAGTATAGGTATTATACAAACAACCTAATGAGTTTTGGTATCTTCACTATATTACGTGTTGAAATTATTATAGCCATCTTCGTTAATCTATTCACAATCAAAACATATTCATGCCCTCTTTTCATCTTATGTAATCCTAGTATGAAATCAATGGAGATTCTCTTGGATTTCCCATCAGGAATATCCAATGGGTGGAGAAGGCCTCTTACCCTCAATCCCTTAGTTTTATTGACTTTATATTTTGTGCATTTAAGCACATATTCTAGGACATCCGTATGAAGTTTGACCAATAAAATTGTCAACAAATTCCCAATGTATTTTTTTCATGTGCTCTAGGGCATCCGTATTTTTTTTCTCATTCCCACAGAGAAAAGTGACTTCTCCACCTGTTCTTGATACCAAATGTGAGACTCTTTGAACTTAAGAAATTAAAAGAATGGCATGTGTGCTACTCTCCTCCTATCCTATTTATCCTCATGCTCCTAGATCAGAAAGCTTCTAGAGTGCTTTAGTACATGTGACCATCGTGCACACTCACTCTATTTTGTAAGTGGAACCTTAGGATAATCTTCAAGCTAGGAACCTTAGAAAATCATGCTCTTGTTCCAACACACATTGATGAATGATCCGGTTTGGATGTATGTCTAACACATTAGGGTTCTATCTTCACCATTTATTCACCTCAAATTCCACTATCCATTACCTTTAGCTTTTCATCATGGATAGAACTTTGCACATCATTCCTAACCATGTGAAAATTCATAGCCTTGGCTCTTGGAAATGCAACTATTGCAATGTTTTTATGGTGCTTTTGCATCTTGCATAAGGCTCATCTCCTTGGGCTGAGACATAGAGGCATTGCAAATTGCTCAACCCTCCCTCAAAGGATCATAGAGAACTTGACTATTCAACTCCAATTAAGTCAAGGGGTGGGTAATCTACCAATATGCCTACAACATCTAAGATTGAGATCCTTTACTACCTCCTACAAGCTTCTCCAAGTTCTTTCAATTTGCCTCTAGACAAAAAGTCAATTGGCACTAAATGGGTATACAAGAGGTTATGCTCAAGACAGAGGCATTGATTTTGATGAGGCCTTTGCTCCAACATGTCGAATGACCACAATTGTACACTTGTAGCTCATCATGGTTGGAACGTACATCATTTGGACTTTAAAATTACCTTTCTAAATGAAGACTTACATGAAGAATTGTATGTATCTAAGCATGTGGTTTTTTATAGAAAGGGCATGAAAACAAAGTATGCAAGTTAAAAAAGGCATTATATGGTTTGAAGCAAGTAGCGTGTGCTTGGTATGAAAATATACATGCCTACTTGATTGAACATGGTTTTGAGAATAGTCCAATGTAGCACCTTATATGTTAAGTGTGCAAGATATGGGGCATTTGCAACATTATCTAGGCATTTAGTTTATGCAAGTTGATGGTGGAATAGCTTTGTGTCAAACAAAATATATTGAGAAATTATTGCAGTGTTTTGGCCTTGGATATTGCAAACCTATTGCCATTCCTATGGAAACATGTTTATGATTGAGTCTTCATGATGATGGAGATGCATTTGATGTTGTTCTCTATCAATAGGTTGTTGGATGCTTAGATTACTTATGCATAACTCAGCCTGGTATTTAGTTTGATGTCTCTCAGATGAGCAAGTTTATGCATTGCCCAAGTGTCAAACATTGGCAAGTGGTTAAGTACATATTTTGCTACTTGAGTGGTACCCGACTACTTGGATTGTTTTATCCCAAGGTAGGATCACTACTTTTTCTAACTCTAACTGGGATGGGTTTTATGACACACGTGTGTCCACTAGTGGTTTTTGAATCATGCATGGTAGCTGCCACATTTACATGCTTTTTCTAACTCTAACTAGGTTGGGTTTTATGACATGCGTGTGTCCACTAGTGGTTTTTGAATCATGCATGGTAGCTCATGCATATCTTCGTTGAGCAAGAAGTAGCCCAATATGTCCACTTCTAGCTATGAGGCTAAGTATAGGGCAATTTTCAAAATGAATATTGTGTGTGTGTGTGTGTGTGGCTCAGAGGCCTTTTGGCTGATTTGATTGTTGGTCAATCTTTTGCCAAAACCATCTTCACTAATAGTCAGAGTGCATTGGCAATTGTGAGGAACCATGTGTTCCATGCTCATGCAAAGCACATTGAGGTGCATTATCATTATGTCAAGGAGAGGTTCTCAGTTGGGGAGATCAGTTTGGCATGTGTGCCCATAGAGGATAACATCGTAGTTCTTTTCACAAAGGCTTTGCCTTAGAGAAGTTTGAATCTTTTTCCAAAGCTTTGGGCTTACTTCCTTTTGTGGATTAATCTCTTTCCACATAGCTTGCAACTTCCTTATAAATGAGTGCCAGCTCCTTGTTCACCGCATCACTCCTACAAGGGACTTTTTTTATATATTTTGGTAGTGATGTGTGTTTATACACTAGGATCATCGGACACTTTTTTCCCTCTTTAGGAGGCTTTTTTCCTTGCCTTGTATATATGCCTATAACTCTAATGGGTCACTTATCTTTGTACATTCACTTGGTAATACATTCAATATTGTGTGTTGTACTACAAGATTCTTCATCTTCCTTGTGTTGTTCATGTGCTTGGGGAAACCTCAAACTCCAACATGAATAAGATAATGATTAAAAATAAGTTTCCAATGCCTAAGATTGATGATATATTTGATCAAACACATCAAGATTAGTTTTTAATAAGCTTGATTTGAGGTCAATATATCATCATATTAGGATAAAAGTAGAGGATGTTCCTAACACTCCTTTAGGATGAGATATGGGTATTATGAGTTTTCTATGATTCCATTTGGTCTCGCCAATGCTTTTTCCACGTTCATGAAACTCATGAACAATGTTTCACGATAAGATATTCTGATCTATAGTAGATTGGAAGAGAAAAACTTGGACCACTTACTAAAAGTCTTCCAAGTGCCATGGGAAACATCACTCTTTGCTAAGGAGTCAAAGTGTGAATTTTTCAAAAATGAGTTTAGGTATCTTGGCCATATCATCCCCTATCATTGAATCTGGATATATCTTGATAAAGTATAGGACATTATGGAATGCTCACATTCTAGAATCCTAGAAGAGCTTCATATCTTCCTTAGTTTATTAAGATTTTATCAAAGATTCTTTAAGAAGTATGCCAAGATTGCTATTTTAATGATGTAGTACCTTAAAGTCAAATGAAGAGTCTTTAATTGGAGAGATGAATAGAAGCAAAGTATGCAAAATTTGAAAGTAACATTCCTATAGCTCCACTTTTGTAGATAAGAGGCCGCAACAGACCCTTTGTGGTTCACATAGACACAAGTGATTGTTCCATAGGACTAGTTTTAGTTGAAGATGGTTGAGCAGTAGCATTTAAGAAGAAAAAACTAGGAAATACTTAGAGGAATTACTTCATGTCTATGAAGGAGTTTATGCAATCATCAATGCTTTGAAGAACTGGTCTCATTATTGTTATTGTGTCAAGGCTAGAGTAGTGTTTGATCAAATATCATTAATTGGCTCTCTAGTCAAACTTACCTTAAAAGATGAAAGGCCAAATGGGCAAAGACCCTTCAAGTGTTTGATTATGAGCTTGGGTATAGGAAAGGAGAGTTTAATGTGGTGGCTCATTCACTAAGCTACATGCCTATGCTCAATGGATTGAGTTTTACTCACATTACTAGTGAGCTGCTTGAGTCCATAGGAGGAAGAGTAGGTGTGATTCTAGATATTCTTAGAGTTTGAAATCCATTTAGAAATGGGATCGAGGCATATGGGTTTCCAATGAGGATGAAGATGCATAATTAGATGGCCAGACCAAGAGGGTCAATGGAATACTTGAATATGTGCTATGAAAATATGTGAATGAATGAAAAACTAATTGGGAATACTAATTACCTATCGTAGAGTTTGCATATAATAGCTCCAAACATGCTTCCACTAGGCATAATACATTTATGCTTATGTATGGGTTTAACCAAGACCTCCTTATGGAGTAGGATTACATCATTAGAAATTCTAAGATGCAAAGGATATCTTCAAAGAGATGAATGATATGCTAAGACCTGTTAAGAAAAGCATCAGGAGAGTCGATCAAGACAAGGATAGAGCTTATGAAAGGAGAGAAATCAACCTTTGGGTAGGATAGAAAGACTATCTTATTCTTCCCTCTAGATCCAAAACAATAAAGACATGATTTTTCCAAAACTATCTCCTAGGTATTGTAAACCATTAACAATACTAAAGAAATTAGGAAAGATGGATTTTGATCTCCAACTTTGAGATAATAGCTAGACCCATCCAATCTTTCATGTGAGCTTTCTTAAGAGAAGACTAGGTGAATTTGACAAGGTCATTCCTAACAACTAGGTAACAGAGCCTATTTTTGTTCAATTGTGCCACATGAACCTGAAAGTGTATTACACACTCAAGAGAAATGGACATGGAGTTGCATTAATAAGGAATGCTTAATAAAATGGAAAGATAGTTGAGAGATAGTGCTACTTGGTTCAAATTAAGTGATTGATATCTTGTTGGAAAGCTTTTTTTGTCTAGTGTAATTCACTAAAGCCATAGGTCCATTTGAGTTTTGAATTCAGAGTAGCAAACAATCCAATGTTTAAATACCTCTCCAAGTGCTAGACCTACAAGGGCTCACTACACGCTTCCTATTGTGCATAGGAGAACATATTATCCACAGTTTATTAGAGAAAAGTTGGTGAAAAAGCTTCATCAACAAGGTTGGAGCTGAAGCAAAGCAGAAGAGGAGCGACAAAGCAAGGGGAGGCTTCACAAACTCAAGGGCAAAGGACTATATAACTATTGTAGGTAACTCTCAAAGTTTTTTATAGTCTTCAATGGCTGAGTTGGGTCAACAAGTAGAGAAGTTGGATAAGGATAACTATCCCTCATGGAAGTTTAGAATGACCAACTACCTAATGGGCAAAGGCTTGTGGGGTATCACAAGTGGAGATGAAGCTCAACCTCAAATCAATCAAGCTACAGCCATTGACGTCCAAAGAAGGCAAGCAAAAGAATGGGAAGAGAGGAATAGGAGATTCATGTTCCTCATTTCACAAGTCATTATTAATGCCACATTAGGGCATATTCCACATCTAGAAATAGATAGGATGCTTGGAAAGCTCTTGAAAGGATGTATTCGACAAGTACAAAAGCTAGGAAACTTCAACTCAAGAATGATTTGAACATAATCGAAAAATGTTCGAGTCAATCCATAGCTGAATATATTTTGAAGATTAAGGAGTTAAGTGATGTTTTTTCTATTGGCACAATAGTTGAATACGAAGGTCTTATGTGCTCTACTCTCAATGGATTGAGAGAAGATGAAAGATGGAAACTTTTTTTAACTTCCATTAACTTGAAAGATGCATATCCACTTTTGAACAACTCATCCCTCACCTTTTCACATAAGAGCTTAGCTTTGGTGTCTCCAAAGGAAAGGATAGTCACAACCAAATGTTGTATGCAAGTCAAGGTAAAGCAAGGAACTCAAGAGGAGGCTCAAGAGGAAAAGGAAGAGGTCATAATAATTCCAACCACAATCGAAATTATTTGGAAGACAAGAACGATGGATTAAACAACAACAAAAAAGGAAGAGGTTGAGGTATAAATAGAGGAAGAGGCATGTTGATATATTTTGGTAGTGATGTGTGTGAACACAATTTGCACCACTCAGGCACTTTTCCCCTCCTTAGGAGTTTTTCCCCCATCTTGTATATATGCCTATAACCTAATGGGTCAATCATATTTGTACATTCACCTACTAATTCATTTAGTGTTGTGTTGTGCTCCAAGCTTCTTCTTCTTCCTTGTGCTATTCACATGCTTTCATAGACCTCAAACTGCAATAATTGGTATTAAAGTAAGTCATCGCTTCATCTAGGGTTTTTTCAACACCCCTCCAATCACAGTTTTAGAATCCCACAAAAATTGATGAGCATACTCAGGGAAACTAGGAGTTCATAACAGCTTTGTTGTGTGGCATCAAAATTTGGACCTGAGCTCGTCTCGGCCTCTGGATGCACTATCACAGCACCTCTGGAGGCAATTTCATCCTTTTATGCCAAACATACAAATAGGTTGTGGTTCACCAATATAACTTTCTCAAAGTCTATGACAGGTTTAGTCGAGCTCGATAGGGTTGTTTTGTTCAACTTTTTGAGATAGAGTCATTTTTTTGCATCAAGGTATTTAGTCACTAGCCATCTTTGAAAGCAATGATGTATTCCATATGACTATTGAGGACAAGTTGGATGGTACCAATTACCTGTTATGGGTATATATGATGCATCATGTATTGGTAGCAAAAGGATTGTCGAATATTGTGCACAATATTGAAAAACACCCCATTACACCTATGAACACAATTATGGAAGGTGATATAGATGGTGTTGAAGATGATGATCTTCAAATTCCTATTTGTGTTGCGGTTCCTATTGTGCCTACTCCAGAGGAGCTTTGTTGGGATGGAAAAGATGCTCAAACACATGATAGCCTTGTCTATCAAAAATGCCATTATCCCTCATATTCACTCTTGCAAAACGACAAAGGATGCTTGGGATACACTTACCACTTTATACTAGGAAAGAAATGAGCCTTGTGTTGCTTACCTCCAAAAACAATTGGAGAGTGAGCATATGAATGAAGGAGATTCTAGGGATAGTTTTTTGACAAAGATCAAAGATTTGAAGGAACAATTGATTTTTGTTGATGAAGTCTTACTAGATAGTTCACTCTTAACAATCTTCTAGATTCATATTAGAGTTTTGCTTCTACTCTTTGATTGATGATGAAAGGCAATCCAAATGCTTTAACATTTGAGGAATTAGTCTCTACTTTGCTGCACAAAGATTGGTCCATGCAGAATAGGTCTCTTATGCATGTTTCATATCAAGTCTTCTTAGCTAGTCAGGAGGGTAAGGGTAAATGGAGCTTTCCAACATTCCAACGAGGATGAAGATGCATAATTAGATGGTCAGACCAAGAGCGTCAATCAAATACTTGAATATATGCTATGAAAATATGTGAATGAGTGGAAAACTAATTGGGAATACTAATTACCTACGGTAGAGTTTGCATATAATAGTTCCAAGCATGCTTCCACTAGGCATGGTACATTAATGCTTATGTACGGGTTTCAACCAAGACCTTCTTACATCATGAAAAAGTCTAAGCTACAAAAGATATCTTGGAAGAGATGAATGATATGCTTGCAATTGTTAAAGATATCATTAGGAGAGATTAGGACAAGGATAGATCCTATCCTGACCCTCAAAGGAGAGAAATCAACTTTCAGGTAGGATAGAACATCTATCTTATAAGTATTCGCTCTAGATCCAAAACCATGAAGATGTTATTATTCCAAAAATATCTCCTAGGCATTCTAAACCATTCATAATACTAAAGAAATTAGGAAAGATGGATTTTGATCTCCAACTGTGAGATAGTGGCTAGACTGTCATCCAATGTTTCATGTGAGGTGTTATCAAACAATGCCTATTTGCTATGATCGGTAATTGCTTTTACTGATAGCAAGTTCATGCATAAATTGGGAACAAATAACACATTCGAAAGTGATTTGCATTCCCCTTAAGCGTTGGTGATCTGTACTTTGCCTCTCCCTTCAATAGGTAGAATTTTGTTATTTCCAATGTACACTTCACCTATGTGTTCTTCAAGTTCTTGAAAAGAATCTTTATCTTTACACATATGTGAGGTCACTCCGCTGTCTTAGTGAGGGGAGTTAGATGTAACTAGAGCATTTGCCTCGGTAGAGATAAAGAGTTCTTCACTAGAGCAATGTGACTTGTGTTGCTATGATTTGGATGAATGCTTGGAACTAGAAGCCTTTGGGGTCTGTTTCTTCTTATAGTGAAATTTCTCTAAATGACCTGTTTTTCCACAAAAGTTACAAGTATACTTCTTGGAGGAAGTAGTCGATTCTGGCTTGGGTCCATTTCTCGTATGCTTCCTAGGATGTTTTGCTTTATTAAAGGGCCCTTTGTCCTTCATTGTCATCTCTTGGGAGGAGGTCGACTTAGCTCGTGAGTCATGAAGGAGCAGAAGACGGCGGACTTCTTCCCAAGTGAGGACTTTCCCTCGATTATAAAAGGTCGTTACAAAGGTTTTGTATGACCTAGGTAGTTTGTTAAGTACCCTGATGGCCATATCTTCGTTGGAAATCTAGCGGCCACAAAGTGCTAACTTGCGTTGGTAGTCTTCAAACTGAGCTATGACTTTTGTGACTGTATCTTGCGGGCAAATAGTTAGATTATGGAATTTTGCTTCTAAAGCATAAATCTTCCAGGGTGTTTTATCTTCGTATAATACTGCTAAAGTATCCCAAGCTTCTTTGGATGTTTTATATGCCATGATGTGCCCTTTGGTCAGTTCATCACAGGCTAGTAGAATTTGGCCAATTGCCCTTTTATCCTTAACATTCCAGATATGCCATGATTCTAGGTTGCTAGCCTTACTGGGCTTAAGTTCGGACTCGTCGACTATATCGTGAAGGACATTTGTGTACGGATATGCTCTCATTACATCTTTCCAAAGATTATAGTTTCGCCCATTTAATCTTTCATCCTTGGGCATGAAGATGGGTGTGAAGGAAGGTAAAAAATTGGCCAAAGATGAGGTGATAACTTCACACTTTGACATTACAAAGTGTGAGTGAACTTGAACTTGAGAGTTTGTGCTTTGCAAGAGTAAGTGTCAAGTGTTTAAAAACACTTTCAAAGACACTTGTGTGCTAAGAAATTACTTGAAAATAATTGCAGACTTTGGAAAGGAATTGAAAGGCTTGGCACCACACTAAAAATCCTTGGGGAGGGGGGGGGGGCTTAAAATAGCCCTACACTTGCACCTTCGAGGAGGGGGGCTTAGAATAGCCCTATCCTAAAAATGCGAGAGATACAAGTCAAGGCAACACAACAAGATGGGCCTAGATGAGCCCGTTGCACAGAGAAGGGCACACTTGGGGGCTTAGAGGAGCCTCCCAAGGCCTACACACAATATCTTCTTTCCTTATATTCTTGATGGTACAAAAAGAAGGCACTTAGTGACAAAGTAGTGCCAAATAGTGAGATATAGCCCTTGGAAAATAAATACAAAGTGCTCTTACAAAGGGTGTACCTTTGAAATAAGGTTTGTTATGCCCCTAATGAGGGTGGATTCACTTAGGTGTTACAAGGCTTGGTAGTACAATAATGCGAGAGTGCTTATAACTTGATGGGAAATACAAGGTTACCTTTGACGAAAAAAATGAGCCAAATGTTGATGGTTGCGCCTTTGTGAAGGAGACAAGATCCCTTAGTAATAGGTTTGCTTTAAGTTTGAATATGACCTTTAGGTACAATATTATCTTTGATAATGTGGGTTCAATTGAGAGAAAAAACATGTGAATAGGGGCACCATTAGGGTTTGTTCGAGCCTCGAATGCTGAAGGAGAGGGCCAAAGCTTTGATAAAGTTAAGCGCTCATTTGTTTGTCATAAAAGTGCATGGCTTAAAGGTAAATTTTTCTTACCTTATATAATCATACATAATATGAGACTATGCGCTTGAAAGAGGACACATCGTTATGGAGATCAATGAAGGCATTGCGCACACATTAATGCACACGTTGTGAGATGCATTCAGTAGCAACTACCGCGTGGTATGATATGCCCAAGTTCATCGGTTATATGCCCAAGTTCATCACTGTGACATCATTGATGATGCAGTCGATCTTGTTGAACAGGTGACCACTCGGAGCTTCTGATGTCAAAAGAACCTTCAGTGGAGTAGCGCCTACTGCCAATGGACGGAGATTACCTTGATGCTTTTCTCTCTCTTGCTATGTGTCAAACAGAGATGCGTGTTCTATCTCTGTGAAGAGGTTTGTCCGAGCTTGCATGAACAGATGCTGCGATACAGTGTATTGACATTCTCCCTCTCGCTTCTCTCTCTCCCTTTGTCTCTCTCTATTTATTGTTGCATCAGAAAGATGGCGAACTCATTCATGATCGGTTTGCAGAGAACCAAGCAATGTTGTAGGGTGCCAGTAGAGAGCGGCTGAGATATCTGTCTCTCGCTTCCTCTGAGAAGATGGCAGTCAATATTTCGGTGAGGTCAGCTGTGGTTGGAGAGCTTGTTTTCTCTTTCTCTTTGATAGAGACAAGTTAAGGAAGTGAGGGCAACACCAGCCATAACCTCCCATTGTGTATATTGCGCAAGTCAAGAAATGCTCTACGAATAAAATGAAACACGAACACAGAGATGAAGCACGTGAGTCCCTCTCTGTTGCATTACAAAGCTCCTCAGCCCCGAAAGTGTGCTTGGTTTTCTGGGTAAAATTATTGCACAATCGTCTTATGTTGCTGGTGAACAGGTTTCATGAAGCTAATGGTGTGAGCTGAACAAGGCCGATTGCGAAGGAGTAGAGGCACTTATGCACGTGAGGCCTGAATCTTCTATAGATAGACAGGACCAGCTTTCGGAAGCTTCTGCTCTTTTTCAAGAAAGTTCAACAAACAAGTGTGCAGCCCAACTAGAGCAATAAAGTAACATGCTGTCCAAGCCCGCGTAGCCTAGTGGTTGACGCCTTGAAGCTATAGGAGGATGTCCTGAGTCCAAGTCCTGGCTGGACACGTCCATGAGTCTTTCATGAGGGATGCCTCTACCTTAAGAGGTTGTATTTCCAATTCATTGTTCTCTCAAAAAAAATAAATAAATAAATAAAGTAACATGCAAACTGAAGGAAAGAGGTTTGCCACAAACTTGAGATGCATTACAATACTTGATCAATGGCACCAATATGAATGCTAAAAGTGTTTATAAACACTATAAATATTTAAATGCACCACCGTAATGGAATAACTACCAATGTTTGTCAAATGCCACCACGAAGAGGGTGAGAGGGTGGGATAAGAATGGGAGAAAGGGTGGGTGGGAGGGAAATTGGGATTAAATGGTGCACAAACGGATGAAGAAAATGGGTGGGAGGGTGGGCAAATGGGCGAAATAAAGCCCCAAAGAGTAAAATGATGGCAAAATGCTCCTCCAAATGAGTGGAGAGCAACACCACCAAACTCAAGAGGTATCAGAGCGCCAGGTGAAGGAGAGGGCCAAAGCGCTCTGATACCATGTAAAGAGTACATGCGCGGAAGCGAAATGAAAAGAAGAGTGTACTCACAAAAGAAAGAGTGTGTGTGACACAAAATGAGTAGACCATGAAATGGGTAAACTCATGTGGATTAGAGATAAGCTTTCCAAGAGCATGGAGTAGGCTCCTCAAGCTTCTAACCAAGTACAAATGGGGGGGAGAGGTGCTCCTTATATAGATTTGGGAGTGGCTCTCCAAAGTACATCTCATGTGGGATAATTTCCCTGAAAGGAGAATGAATACAACTGGTAGAAGCACATGGCAAGGTACCCAAATATAAAGGATATACAATATAAAATGGAAATAAACTAGAAATGGAGTGCCTCCTATATACAAAATGGAGATGCACTCATGCGGATACAAAATGTAGATGATGTAGGAGCACCATGTCATCAACAATAAGCTTCTCTCTTACAAAGTGGTAATGGACTTCTATGTGCTTTGTCGTTGCATGAAAAATTGGATTTGCAGCTAGATGCATGGAACTTACATTATCTCCAAGTAACTGGGGTTTGGGACTCACAAGTCCCAAATCTGAGTACAACTCTTTGAGCCATATTGTTTCTTGAGTTGCAATAGTTAGGCCTCTTTATTATGCTTTAGTTGAAGATAAAGTAAATTTTGGTTGCTTCGTGGAACTCCACGACACCAATTTTGAACTTGCAAATGCTAAGTATCCATAGGTACTTCTTCTATCATCATTTTTTCCTGCCCAATCTGCATGTGGATAGATTTTGATATGCAAAACTGAAGAGTAAGGATAGTAGATACCTTCATTAAGTGTCTCGTTGGTGTTATTAAGTACTCTCTTTGCAGTATCCATGTGTGGCCTTCTAAGTGAGTGCATGAACTGACTAAGCACTCCCACACTATATGATATGTTTGGTCTTGTGTGAATAGCATATATCAAGCCACCAACTAAGCTTTGATACTCTTTAGGATCATCAATCTGCTCCCCTTCATAAACACTTAGTTTATGGTTCAATTCCAAAGGTGTACCTACAAGCTTTGTGTTCTCCATTCTGAACTTGAGAAGTAGGTCTTGAATGTATCTTCTCTTAGTTAGATACATTTCTTCATTTGTATAAATCACTTGCATACCTAGGAAATATGTGAGCTCACCTAAGTCCCTGATTTTGAACTCCTCTTGCATGTGTCTCTTGATCCTTTGAATACCATTCAGAGCATCACCTCTCACAATAATATCATCTACATATACACATAGATAGATAACCTCATTATGATCCCTTTTGATGAATAAAGAAGGATCTCAGTTGCTAAGTTTGAACCCTTGATCTTGAAGATATGTAACCAACCTGTAATTCCAAGCTCTAGGAGCTTGTTTCAATCCATACAATGTTTTCTTAAGTCTGCAAACACAAGATGTATGATTAGGCTTTTCAAAACCTGGTGTTTGTGACATGTATACATCTTCACTTATCCAACCATTTACGAATGCATTTTTCATATCAAGTTGGAGGAGTCTCCAATTTCTTATAGCAGCTACACTTATCAATGTTCTAGTTTTAGTCATCTTTGCAACTGGTGAGAATGTTTCATCATAGCCTATACCATGATTTTATGAGCATCCTTTGGCAGCTAATCTTGCCTTATACCTACAAATTGATCCATATGAATTTCTTTTGACATTATATACCCATCTACAACCAATTACCTTTTGATTGGATGAAATTGGAACCAAATCCCAAGTGTCCATCTCCTTCAATGCATCTATTTCTTCTTTCATGGCCTTTTCCCAGTTTTCCCTTTGCCTCTTCATAAGTTGAGGGTTCTTCTAAAGTTGAGTCCTTTTCCAAGTAGATTGAATGCTTTGTAACAAATCTGGAATCATATCCATACCTTTCTTGTTGTCTTTTCTCTCGTGTTGACCTTCTAGGTGCTTGCTTGGAGCATTCTCCACACTCTTGCATCTTTTCTTTGCCTCTTGACTTCCATAGCTTGTAATCCTTTTCCCTTTCATCTTGATCATCATCTATATCACTTCTTGGATCTTAGACCTGTATCTCATGCTTGCTTTCTAATTGATGAGAATCAAAATCAAATTTATATGGTAGAGTTACCTTTTGTTTATCTTCTTCATACCAAGACCTGTGTTCTTCAAACACAACATCTCTACTTGTAGTGAATTGCTTGGTTGAAGTATTATAGAACCTGTAACCCATGTGAGTTAAGTCATACCCAATAAACAATGCCTTTGTTGCCCATTCATCTAGCTTACCTCTTATTTTTTATGGTACATGAACATAAGGTAACAGCCAAACACCTTGCATGTCCAAGACTAGGTTTTCTTCCATACCATGCTTCATAAGGAGTCATACCTTGGAGTGATCTGGATGGTAGTCTATTAACAAGGTACACAATAGTTGAAGTAGCCTCTGCCCATAGATAATGTGGCAACCTCTTCTCTTCAAGCATTGTTCTGGTTGATCCAACTTATGTCTTGTTTCTCCTCTTTGCAATTCCATTTAGTTGAGGAGAGTACCTAGTAATCACTTCCCTTTTAATATCTTTATCCTGCAAGAACTCATCAAACACTTTGAGAAGTATTCTCCCCCTCTATCAAATATGAGCTTCTTGAGTGATCTACTTGCATGGTTCTCCACATGTGCTAGATACTTTTTGAAGCAATCAAACACTTCATTCTTACTCTTGATAAAGTTTCGAATATTCCATCTATTATGGTCATCAATAAATGAGACATAATACCTTGATCCTGCCAATGAAGGTTCTTGGCTTGGCCCCCATACATCTGTATGTACTAAGTCCAATCACTACAATATATCAAGGGCATAACAACATTTTGCATACCGACGGTCATGCATTGATGTCGATAAACTTTGGAAAACTGGCTAGGCAATGTACGCGTCGGTAAAAGAGCGTCGGTATAAGCGTCGTTAAATTACTGGAAACAACTGACACCTATATCGATGCCTATACCGACGCTTATACCGATGTAGTCTTTTAACCAGGCCTGAGAGCAAAAATTCGACATTCATCATGTTTTGAAACTGAATCTACTACTGTCAAATTTGCATGTGCGAGCAACATCGATTTGTTTCTCTCTCTCTCTCTCTCTCTCTCTCTCTCTCTCTCTCTCTCTCTCTCTCTCTCTCTCTCTCTCTCTCTCTCTCTCTCTCTCTCTCTACGCACACCTCTATTTTTCTAGATGTGAAGTTTTGGTAAGTATATCGCACAAACTGTAGTACTCTTTTTTCTTTCTTTATGTTTTTCCTTTCTCCACTCCGACTCCCTTTGTTGGCTTCCTTGTCTTGTGAGTCCTTCAGTTCCTTGACTGCTGCCAACACCCCCCCCCTCTCTCGCGTCTGTCGTCTCTGATAGACCCTTGTTAAGTGGGTCGTTGGATGTAGTACTCCACTACGTCGGTGGCTAAATGATGTTCTGCTATTCTCAACCCTTTGGCCAAATCAGTGAGTAGGGCATCCCAGTCTATTGGCCCTGGAACTTCTGGATGTGGCATACGTAGCTTTTCTGAATGTAGAGCTTGTTCCACCGCAAATAACTGTAATAGGTGAGATGGTCTGGGAATGAATATCTCTGAATGATATCTCAAAATCCTATGATAAACATTTCTTCAAACATCTGTTTGAAGCGGGTAGATAGATACTTTATACGAGCATGCCACGCGTATATGTTGTTAATGGATGGTGTGGTGCTCATATCATAGACAAGGTCCTGATTCCCTTCATTAAATCCAATAGCCGAAAGATGAGGTTCTTTGATATTCCTAAATGTCCTAAATGTAACCAGCATGAGCTCAAAAATTTTGAGGCACATCTGTGTCATGACATCTGGGACATTCTTGAATCTGACTGCCCAGTGTCGGATGGTTGAAATCATGTAGTTGATTGTGGGTTGGCCATGAGGAGGTGCTAGGTACACATAATTTAGCCACTTTTCACATCCTTTAACCGTCAAAACTGTTTTGGTGTACTCCGTGTTGGTGCAACACAAGCCTTCACATTTGGCTTGGATATCTACTTTGAAGACTATACATGAAGCGAAGATCATAGGAACTTATGCCTATGATTTCTTACCATTTTATCTCTTGTAAAAATATAAATGACTTGGCGCATTATGCAATCACGCCTAATTGATTGAAAGTCGTGAAAAGGCGGTTGATTGATCGAGAGAATATCTCAATCACTTTTTTTAGGTGAAAGATTTTAGGAGATTGATTTGAATTCTAATTCAAGTCATCACTCAATTCCTATAAAAGCTACAAGGAAAAATGTCGCGGGAGGTTCTTCACTCATCCCGAAGCATTACTGTATCAATCACTGAGTGTGTGAGGTCTACTTTATAGCCTACACCTCTGAGTACCATTGAGCTATGTTTATCATGCCAGTGGGAATGTACATTTACATGATCTAATACAAATACTTACATTCATCTACTCTGTGATTCTCTGAGTCATCATCTTCAAGTCTGTCAACCTTGAAGAAGTATATCTCAGGATCTACTGAACCAAATCAAGTGATTCAAAGCTTGATAGATTCAACTCAAAGCATACCACAAGCATACAAAGTTGAAGCAACTTGGTCCAGCCAATTTCGAGAAATCAAGAAATTACAGTCAAAGTGCTCACTGTTGCAATTCTTATAGTAAACGAGTAATTTTCCGGTAGAAGAACAAAATAGATCTTGCAGAGTAATGCAAAGCTTTGTATGAGAAATAGCTCACTCTATAGCTAGACATCTCTACTTTTAGTTGATCAATCTTTCCGGTGGAAAAGATATCTACACACAGTACAAACTCTGACCGAAAAGAGGCTGTCTGAACTAGAGGAGTTTTTTTTCTTAAACTTCAGAAAGAGTTCAGTAAGTTAAGAAAGCTCACGTGTCACTTCCTTACTTCATGTATGTTCACTTGAAGTAATTATAAACAGAATTGAAGTTCATTCCGGTACAATTCCGGTACGATTACGGTGTCAGTCCAGTGGCAGTCCGGTGAAATTTCAGTGAAATTTTTTCCAGTAAAGTTAGAGCACAGTCTTATATTTTCCGCAAGGCTAAGTCCTCATCACGTTATCAAGGAGTAGAATCGGTGAAAAGGATCAAAGAGGGCTGGTACAAAGCAGGATTACCAGTACCAACTCAATCTTCTGAGTGCATCCAACCATCACTCCCAACACTCCGGCCAAGACCTTCTTCGAAAGACAGGGCAGTAGCAGGGATTATACTTGATATATAAAGGCATGTTATTCCACGTGCGTACCATCTTGGGGTAGGTTTCAAGCAGACGGATCCTCCAAGTAGGTTGATGTATATTCCCCTGCTTGGCACTTGCAGGGATGTCATCCGGTGCAAACTGTGTCGCCGAGGTTGGTTCTTTTGTTGTGCATTGCTTGATTTCAGCATTGTAATCTGCCATTAATACACAGAATGGAACATACAGATCATCGGACGTGCCAATCCACCTATGATGGGAGAGGTTTCTGAAGTAATCCGATTTTATGACGACTTCTTCCAGTCGTGACATAGACGCTATTTGAATTGCAATTCTCTCATCATGAGTTGTAGCAACCTTCTCCAACCTTTGCATCCATTCAGGAGCTTCGATCTCAATCGTGTCCATTCCTTCTTATGTTTGCTTACCTCCGGGTGTTGGCATGGGAACATATGGGTCTTCAAAAGTCTCCTCCACTTCAATTGGCACTAAGTCTTCAGGTTCCGGTTCCACTAGGGGAGAGGGTTGACGCTCGTATTGAAGAACTTTACTTCGTAGTTCTTTTAGTTCTGCTCTAAGTTCTACGACTTCTTCAGATGTGTCAGTTGCTATTGTGACTCTGTTTGGTGACTCCTGCTGAGTTGCCAATTGCTTTAGGAGATCATCTCTTTCTCTTTCTAATGCTGCATGGGCTTCCAGGAGGTCGGCATGGGTTTCCAACACAGTTTGCATATTCTCCAAGGGAATGGCCTTGAAATTCTCTGGGTCGATTTCATGCGGGTAACCTTCCATTGCTGCTTCCAGGTTTTCTTCGTTCTGTTTCTGCAGTCTTTTATTTTCTTCGAGTGCTACGGACATGTGCTTTCGTAATAAGGCGAGATTGCGTCGAAGCTTGAGATTGTTTGTGATCTGAGCATGTAACATGTCATTGAGCTGTTGTTTTTCTTCATTATCTGACTGGGGTGGATTGGCAACTAATTGATCATGTTGTGCTTGCAATGTAGTATACTACTGTTGTAATAGCCGCTTCTCCTTCTCTAAATCAATGAATCGTGCTTGGAGCCTTTCATGGTCTCTGAAGAGGCTCGTATGCTGTGCGTCTAGGTGCTGATAATGCTGTTGCAGCTGAGACATACACTGGTACATATTATTAAATACATTATTAACGGGGGTGGATGCGGGAAAAGTGTTGAATGCAGAAGGGAAGGGAAAAGGGAATGAGAGTGTGTATGTTGTGCTTGAAAAGGGTGAAGCTGGTGGTGGGGGAATGGGAGATTGTGGACGTATGGGGGGAGGGAGAGGTGCGGAGGTGGGTGATATGTCCATGAGATCAAAGGTGGATGCGGTCGTGGGAGTGATTGTGAACATGGGAATTGTGGGTGCGGTGATGGTGGTGAAGGTGTAAATTGGTGTGTGTAGTTGTGAATATGATCCGCCAGGAAGTGTAATCGGGGGAACGGGATTTTCCGTCGCTACAGTTAGAATTACAGTGTCCATGGTAGTGTATACAAGAGAGGTGGTGATCGGTTGTGTAGGTTGTGTGGGTTGACTAACGGTCTGTGCTTCGATATGGGAAGTGGACCCTGGGGCTGTGACAGTAGTGGTTACACTGGTAGTGGGAGGTGAAGGTGGTGGAGTTGGAGGGAGAGGGGGTAAGGGGGGTGATGGGGGTGCACTGGATGTATGGGCTTCCTCAGTGTCAAGAATGGTATGAGCTGTGCTTGTGGTCGTGGATGTGGTGCCCTGGGGTTCTGATACTAATACATTCATTTGTTTTCCTGATCGAGGGGGCGTCTGCCGTATCTTCGCTCTGATCTTCGCGAGTGTGCAAGGGCGGTATGCACCGTTTCAGGTACTCCCAATGCATCAGCAATCATATCAAGGGTTGCCCTGTATTGCTCATCTACGCCTTCGTCTTCCAGGATCTGATTCATCAGGGACTTTCCGGCTGCCAAGGATAACTTGTGTTGTTCTTGAACTCGATTGATGGTATCATATAATCTCTTCAATTGCTTTGTATAAGCAGGGGCTCCTTCAAGTCCCTGTACAACTTCTTGCTCATATTCATACTCTTCTTCATCAGATAGTCCTTCTTGTTCCTCCTCTTGCTCCTCTTCTTCATCATCCTCCACTTCGACTACTGTTGGTTGGACCGGGTGGGGTTGGACGGTATCTGTCTGCTGCCCGCTTGCCTGCTCTGCTTGCACTCCTAAATTGGTAGCATTGATTATTCTGACCACCTCCTCATCCGTTAGATCTTCCAATGTAAAGCCATGAGGGAACTCTAAGTCAGTTGGTACCGGTGGAAACACTAGGTTCGGGCCTTCTGTGTTATGCCTTGGTAACCTTATAGTGAATGGTTGCGCTCGCCTGGGAAGCCGTGGGGTGGTTTCTAGTGTCAAGGTAGCACCTCGGGCCTGTGCACAAGGCATCTGAACTGCACCTCTCATTTTCTTGGATGGAGGCCCTGCGGTTGATAGTCTGCGTTGAAATTCTTGCACCCTGGTCCAAATAAGCGCCCGTTGAATTGGCACATCATATGCCAAGCATCTGTAAATGATCCTCTTGAGAGCACAACATCCATACAATACTGATTTTTGCTTCTTATACCACCGTTGATGTGCCAAGTGGATTTGGTCAATAATCCAATGAGGCATGTTGATTGTTAGATCGAAGGCGTCTGCAAAATATAGACTGAACCATATCTTCTTGGGTGGCATTGTGAACCTCTCTTGAGTGGGGAATGCGAAATGCTGCATGACCATTCGCAAGTGAATGGCAATAGTCGATGTCATTGCCACCATGTCTTTTAGTTTCGTCAGATTCCTGTTCTTCATGTTATCTGGGACCATTATCTCTTTTTCGGTGGGGATATGCATACCTTTCATGTCGAGGGCTTCTCTTACCAAATTATTCGTCAATTTGAACTGCTTCAGCTCATTGCCCCTTGTGAGAGATGGGAGGACAAAGGTGTTGTATCCCTTTTTCTCTTTGCTCGGAGTGAGGGTACTAATCAAATACAAGCATCTAAGAAAGTCGGGCTTTGGCAACTGGGCTTTGAAGTAGTCGTATAGTCCCGCTTTCTTCCATATCGGTTTCAGCCCTTCATTATTTTGAAGTCTTTCGAATTCCCTGGTGAAGAAATGATACCTGCCCTAGCGCCCGTTGAACTCTATCTCTGCCTCCCATAGGTAAGTGCCTTCCCCCAGAGGTCCTGCCACGTCACTGAACCAATGTGAGTTTTTGCTGACTGGCATTGTGTGCCCATGTGGAGGATTCTGCACCGGTATGGCATGTAATGCTCTCAATGCCACTGGACGCTCCTTCAATTCCTGCTCAATAGGCAGACTTTCAATATCCACAATCTGAGGGCTGGTGCCCGCCTGGGAGCTAGTTCCTTCCTCGGCCATATTGAGGAAACTGGTCACCAGTTCTGTGAGAATATACAAAGGAATGTTAACATTGCAAACGGACACCAAGCGTTCATGTGTCCCCGTTACAACATTAACATGACTTTAGTGAGAGATTAGTAGGTCAACAAGTGATCGGTAATCGTGTGTGTAATCAGGGAATGGATAATCCTAAGAGCTAAATGGAAAGGTGCGGTGTATGAGTGATGTAGTTAGTAAATGGGTATGAATTTACAAATGAGGGTCGGGGGGTTTATTACACGTTTTGGGCTGCCACTCAAACAGAATGGCTGTTGGTCTTGATTTTGTGGAGACTCTGGAGGGCTTTATAAGAGTGTCGGCTTGGAAATGAGGCTTTTTAGGGACCCATTTACAAGTGATTCTACTTGTGCCCATGGAAGAATATGTGTTCGTGCGTGATGTATAAGAATGGGTATCAGATATTCGACACTTTTTCCGGGATTTTTGCCGTAATTTCAGTCGATCGGGGATGTGTCCATCGTGATGGACACGTGGCAACGCGAATTTTTGTGTCAATTGTCAACTTTCAGTCGGTCGCGATCAACAGTGTCAATTGTGATTGACTGAATCCTACACGGCAGTTGGTCGGTCGTGAGGTCTGTCAGTCGCGATCGACACGTCTGTCGGTCGCGATTGACAGGGTCTGTCGATCGTTGCTGTCGATCGCGATCGACAGTGTCAGTCACGATTGACAGAAAAACACGGAATTCTTTTACTGTGTTTAGTGATTTAGGATGTGCTCATCATGTGTATCATTATGGCGTACTTTGTTTTACCAAATAGGCGATTTTTCTGTCGATCGCGATCGATAGATGTCGGCGGCACAGAGACAGTTTCGAGCTTGTTCGTACCTGCGTAGCCTGCTGGACAGGGTGATAAAGCAGCAACCTGCAAGAGTGCTCAAGAAACAAGCAAAAAATCCAAGCACACAAGTCGCTCTCTTGCTCTCTCTCACAAGTGGAATGAGGGAAATGGGAGGTGGAAGGTGATATGATCAAAAACTAAAATTTTTGCGATGATGGAGATGGAGATCGGATATGGTGAGGATGATGATGGTGATGATGATGGTGAGGTAAGAAAGAGAAAAATAAGAAAAAGTAAAGAAATTACCTACAATGCCAACGTCACAACTCTACGTCTTACCATCACACACTCGTCCTAAAAGCTCGATCCCCGGCAACGATGCCAAAATTTGGTGTATGAGTAGCACCTCCTTTAATGTCAATCTGGGAAGACATGAGGATGGTATGATGACCTCGAGCAAGTGAAGGCACAAGTGCGTGAGTGAGAAGCACACAAACATGCACACACATACACACACACGCGCACACACAGCAAGAACAAAGAGGAAGACAATGGAGTTCTTTTAGATTACTTCCAAAATGCTCATACAAGTTCAATTCTATTACAATCTAACCTCAACAATGAGCTCTCTAGCTCTATTTATAGTTTTTGACTAGTTTTTGGCCCTGTCCAGACCTAGTGTCCGGCCTAGTTAAAAATTAGGTTCTCTGGCCTATTTGGAGGTTCAAAGGGAGTCTAAAAAATGTGAAAACTGATAGGTAGGTACTTCTAAATCTGCTCAAGCTCAAGGACTCCTTGGCTTGCACAAAATGGAGCTACAAAAATATGAAATGGTATTTACAATGGTTTTTAGTTATGAAAATCACTATTTTTGTAGGGATTTCTTCTAACAGTTTGACATACATTTCCTGGAGCTCCCTACTTGCTCCTTCTTCTTGTGGGTCCACCTCTTTGATATGCTTTAGCTTCATGAAAAAAATAATGGCCTACTTGCCTGATCTTCGTTGACTACTTTGTCTGCTTGTGCCTTCTCTGCGCTCCGACTCCCTTCGTTGGCTTCCTTGTCTTGTGAGTCCTTCAGTTCCTTGACTGCTGCCAACAGTCAGTATACCCGTCTGTACTCCCAGTAGTCGTCGGTACTCCCAACAGAGTCGTTGGTATGGGCACCGATACAGATGTTGGAAATATCGATGCTTATACTGCCGCATATACTGATGCTTTTACCGATGTTTTTAACGACGACTATACAGGTGCTATGTTTCCGATGTGCATACCAACTGCGACACCGATATCGCGGAGAAATTGCACCCATTCATTTTCCTCAATAACAGCCTCGGTATACCCTTGATATGTTGTAGTGAATAAGTTGTTGTGGATGTAGCCTTTGTGGTTGAATGGTTGTGTTTGTGCCTTCCCCATCTGGCATGCATCACATCTGTTGATCATGTCTTGCTTTGATTTGTTTAGCAATCCAAGAACACTTTAATCCCTGTATATATCCTTTAAGGTTCTTTCATTCACATGAGCTAGCCTCTTATGCCAAACTTCAAGCTCACTTAGGGTTTGAGACCCAAAGTTGAATAGAGATATGTTTTTCGTTTCTCCTACTTCAAAAGTAAAGAGCCTACCATGCTTCTCACCTCTAGCTATCTTATTGAAGCCTTGCATGGATCTTCCACAAAGCTCCATGTTGGGTGAACCTAACGTGCAAGCCTTTCTCAACTATTTGGCCTACAAATATTAGTTTTTTTGTAATAGTGGGAACATAGAGTACCTTGCTCAGACTATATGTCCTACCATTGGAAGTTTTGACATTACCAATCTTCTCCACACTATGCTTTGTGTCATCCCCTATTTGAACTTCATGTCTATGCTTTGGCCTTTCTAAATCAGATAAGAGAGCTATGTTGCCTACAACATGATTTGAACATCCTGAATCTAAATAGAATAAATGATCTTCTTTACCTTTCGTGTGGCTTAGATTCATCAAAAGCAATGAGTCTTCATGTTTTTTATCTTCATAAAAATTGTTGTATTCCCTTCTATTATGGCCTCTATTGTTGTTGTTGTTGAAGTTGTGTCGACCTCTGCCTCTATTGCTACCATATCCACCTCTTCCACTTCCTTTCTTGGTCTTCCCATTGAACCAATAATTCTGAGTGGTGTGGTTGATCTTATCATAGATGGCACAAGGTTGAACATTCTCACCTTTGGGTTTTCATGCTTTGGTTCTTTCTTCTTCCCTTTCCACTTGCTCTCCTCTTCATCTTCTTCCTTCTTCTTGCCTTTCAGCTTCTTGTCCTTCTTATCTGCATATAAAGCACTAGTTGAATTACCATGATAGGCGTTACCTTCCTTTATGTTATTATTGGCCTCTTGATTGAAGAGTTGTCCAAGAAAGATGTTGAAGTCTGGAGTTTGCACATCCATGATGAGATCATAGGTTGTGGTGAAAGATTGCCATTGCTTGTCACCTCTAATCCCATTGAGAATTTGCCTCATGATGGTCTCTTCTTCAATCAACTCTCCAATAGATGCCAATTGATCAGCAACCTCCTTGAACTTTTTAACAAACTCAATGATGGTTTGTTTTGGAGTCTTCTTCATCTGGTTGAACCCATTCCAAAGATGGTTCTTCCTTGCCTTTGTACTAGCAGAAAACAAAGTCTCTAGGGCATCCCAAGTCTCTCAAGATGTTTGGCATCCTCTAATATGTGGTAATAGAAAATTAGAGATAGAGTTGAGTTTGTATGACCTTGCTTGAGCATCCCTTGCACACCAAAGTGTGATCTTATCTATTTCCTCTTGAGCAGGTCCTCCTTTGGATCTTGGAATAGGCATTGCTTCATCACTTGATACAATCCCATATAAATTTATTCCTTACAAATAAGCCTCCATTCTGATTTGCCAAACAACATAATTGTGTCTATCAAGCTTCTCAATAATTGATGGAAAGACATCTCCCATCTTGAAGTTGCTATGATACCACTGAAAGAAGTTGGAGAATCTTAGAAAGGCTTGGAGATTAGAGTTGTCAAGTGGTGAAGTTGGTCCAACAAACCAACATATGACCAGCCCTAGCTCTTTGGATATGTAAAGTAGACGTTCTATGATTTTGGTTAGTGTAATAAAACCCAATAGGTAATTTGGAACATCAACAAGAATAATTCAATGCAAAATAGATAACTTGCACCTTCACCGGCTCACAAAAAAACTTCTAAAAATGGATGGAAGTTATGACTTCAAACACTAAGAGCAGTCAACATAGTTACGATTGGAAAATTCCTCTTAAGGGAGTGTCACACATAGGGTTGGATTTTAAAAATGCATAAAAGCCCTAATTTATAACAACCAATGAAGGAGCAATCACCTTAACACTAATAAGATGTCATCTTGATTTTTCAAGGATGTGCAAACAATGATCCCAAGACTATAAAACTCAGATTCCTCTCAAACTACTAAAGCAACATAAACTAGATAGCTATACCTTTCTAATGAATGCTTAAACACTTGATTTGGAGCTTTGTAGAGATATCAACAATCTCTATAAGTTGATTGACTTTGAGGAAGAAGGAGCAGAGAATAGAAGTGGCACCAAGCAATGATCAAAGAGTATATTTATTGCTTCAAATCAACACTCTACTTAATATAAAAATGTTTTGAAGTCTTTATATAGACTCTTGAGGATCTAACCACACCTTTTCGTCATGAATTCACATTCAAAATTAGGCGAGTTGGTAGTTTAGATTAATTGGAATCTTTTCTTACAATCTAGGAAAAGAGAAAGTTGAAGTCATATCTACCTCTTGATTGATTGATTGAGAATCAATATCAAGTGCTTCTAACTCATGGCTTTTAGGCCTTTTACTCTTGATTGATTGAGAATCAATCTCAACCACTTCTAACTCGTGGCTTTTAGGCCTTTTACAAAGGTAAATACCTTCAACCTTAAAAGAAATGATCATAAGTGATCAACCAATTAATACAAAGAAATAAAGTCATCGGTGAAAGGCCACCCATTAGCCTATATATACATGACCTCTGCACTACCCCACATAGCGAATCGAGCCAGCATACCTCTACCTTGTAACTCCATATCTAGAGTTGTCTAGATCACCATTTAAGCTCTACCTTGAGAACGCAGGGGTGGACAATGCCATCATCTTTGTACTTGTTGTTAGTAAAAAAAATATTAAGAATTTACTATATCTGTTATCTTCTCTCCTACTACTCCTATGTTATATTGCGTAATTATTGTCTTACAGAGGAACCATGCCTTCCATGCTCACTCTAAGCACATTGAGGTGCACCATCATTATGTCAAGGAGAGGTTCTCTATTGGAGCGATCAGTTTGGCATATGTGCCCACACAAGAGAACATTGCAAACCTTAGAACAAAGGCTCTACCTAGGAAGAAGTTTGAAGTTTTCTGCAAAGCTTTGGGTTTACTTCCTTTTGTGGATTGATACCACATAGCTTGGCACTTCCTTATACATGTGTGCCAACTCCTTGTTCATCGCATCACTCCCAAGGGGGATTTGTTGATATATTTTGGTAGTAATTTGTGTGAACACATTAGGACCGTCGGGGTACTTTTTTCCCTCTTTAGGAGGTTTTTTCCCCCGGCTTGTATATATGCCTATAACCTTAATGAGTTATTGGTAAATGTAATACATTAAGTATTGTGTGTTGTGCTCCAAGCTTCTTGTTCTTCTTCCTTGTGTGTTCACATGCTTCCACAGACCTCAAACTCTAACAGTAGGTTAGAAAGAGATTGACCAAGAGAACATAGAGCTCATTGAGAAGATGGCAAGTTTCCCCTACCAAGGCAAAGAGACACTCTAGAATGTTGAGACCCTCCTAGGTAGTGAAAACTATTAAAAATGACTTTAATGGAATAGGGGATTCGTATGATCATGCATTCAAGCAAGTTTTAAGGGTAAAACACATGGAAGTTTTTTTCACTCAGTATGAGGCATTTATATTAACCTTGAAAGCTATGGCCCTTGCATGGTTCAAGCATTCAGTTGAGGTAACTACCATGTGATCTCAGAATTGATGGATGCTTGCATCATTGAGTTCTCAAAGAGTGGAATTAGACATAAGAACTCATCCTTGATCCACAGCTTCAAGAAGACTCCCCAAGAGACTATGAGGCTAGTAGGGTAGAGGTTTAAACAGCACATAGAGAGATGTTTGACTCAGAAATACCAACTCAGGCAAAACAAGTGTCTTTGTTGCCTCTTGAGTGAAAGCTTAGATAATATGTGTACTTAAAAGAGCCAAACACCCTAGATCAATGTGTTAGAATAAGTATCCACATTGAGGAAAATCAAGGAGAACAATCGAAGCTCTCTAAGTCCTACAAGACTTCAGACTACTCTGCTAGCACCAGTTCAAAACCCTCATCATTTGTGGAAGAAGTAGCCAAGTTAGTTACTCAAAAGGTAGGAGGAAACCTTTAGAATAGGCAAAATCAAAAAGTGATCACAATAAAATATTTCCACACTTATGGAGGTGATTGTACGGCCAATGTATGTCCCATGAAAGCCCAAAACACACCAGATCTAGGCTCACATTATTGCATGATAGAGAGGAAGTACACCAACCAGTTAGCACAAGATTATCCTTAGAACAAAAAGGTATTTAGGCAAACCTATTAGCAACCATATAGGTATCAACCTCAATTGTACTACAAGACTCAACACCCCTACCAACAACCTTATCAATGTCAACCTAAGCCACAACCTTAGGTGAGCAACCACTACCTCCTACAAACATGGTCTCGGGATAGAAGAGAATTAAGATAGAGGCCCTAGTATCGATTTCTCCTCTAATTAAGAAAAAAAATTCTAGCACTAATAGATTTGACTCACCACATGGAAACAGTGTAGTCACATACTACACAAAGATGCAAGAACACCTAAAACCAATAGGAAGCCCCTCCACAAGAATACAATTAGCAACCTGGTTATGCCATTGTAATGCATATAAATCCCAACCCTAGACCCAAGATGGGGCAAGTACGGGCACAAGCACCTAAAGGACCATGTTTTAAATGTCAAGGAGATCATTTTATATGAGAATTTCCATATCCTCCACATGCAAGAGCATTTAACCAACCACTGCATTGAAATTCAATCCCATCAATGTAGTAGACATAGTGCAAAGTTCTAGTGGAAGTACAACTAGGATAATTTTGATCCAAGTAGTTATCCAAGCATAAGCTTTGTAGGAAGCCAAGCAATCAAATCAAGAAAAAGAATCTGCTTCTAGTGAGATCAGATAACCTAGTAAAAAGAAGGCTAGATCATGGAAAGAAACTAAGAGTGAAAAGGAAATGGATGAACAAACTAGCCAAAATAGAGGGTAGTCTCAAGGAAACCAAAGCAAAAATATTGGAACTCTTATTTCAAGACCCCTCACACATCACTCCATCCCCTCAAATCCCAACCTCCACACCACCCATGCTAGCAGAAGACCTAGATATGTTGTTTAGATCATACCACACGTGTTAAAGAAGGACCAAATGCAAAAACACTAGAAAAATGTTATTCCATAGTAGATTTAAAGGCTAAGAGAACTAAGTTATGCATCAAAATGGTAAAGTAGCTTAACTATGTTTGAGGCTAGTCAAATCTTCAATCAGAACAATTCAGTTAAACCAAAGTTACATTTTCAAGGATTATTAGAACGATTAGAGCAAATGATGCCCAATCCATAGACTTTGGAGAGTCAAAAGTCCACTAGAATTGAGAAAAGAAGTTCCTTTCAAAGAGAAGCATACGTTCCTAATTGTGGAATACCCCCTTCCATTACCAATTACTTACAAGAGTTATTTCAAGAAATCCAAGAAGATAAATGGGCCAATGAACAAGGGAATCACTCTCGGATTCAGAAGATTGATGACCTATATGATCAATTTCCCTAAGACATCCCATCCCTATATATATCTTGACCCATATTCTCATCAGTAGTGCATGTCTGCAGTAGACTTAGATGTTTGGTACTTTGATAGTGGGGTGACCAAACATATTACCTTGCAGCGTAGTTTCTTCTCTTCACTAGAGCTTGCCCCTACAAGGAATACTGTTACATGTGCCAACAACTCCTCCTATCCTGTTATGGGAGTTGGTAAGATCATACTGTTGATGGTAGTTCTTTCACTTTGTTAGATGCTTTTTTTGTGCCAGGGATCAAGAAAAATTTTTTATCAATTGGCTTGGTTGTCAAATTTGTTGATGACAAATGTACATTTCATGATCTATCAAATGGCATATCATTAGTGCTTCTAGCATTTCATGCCATGGGCTGTATGAGCTCATAGACTATGAAAGATCTATAAATGATTTGGCATGTGCAGTACATGATTCTCAAGCTAAGTCAGATGCAAAGCTTTGGTATGCACGCTTTGGTCATTTGAGTTTTTCTAGTTTGCTATGCCTACAGAAATCTGAAATGGTGTCCTCTTTGCCCAAACTTGAGGCACGTGGAAAACATGTTTGTGAACGCTGTATTTTGGGCAAAATGCAGGGTTCCTCCTTTCCAAAAGATGGTTCACTTTGGGCTACTCACAAATAGCAGCTTGTACATAGTGATGTATATGGTCGTATGTAGACACTTTCTTTTGGAAATTATCTTTACTTCATGACTTTCATCAATGATTTTTCTAGGCATGCATGGGTATATGCATTGAAAGCAAAGTCTAAAGTGTTCATGTGCTTCAAACAGTTTCTGGTTTTGGCTGAAAATCTGTCACCATGTAAAATGGGCACCCTCCATTTTGATCGAGGGGGGGAATATATATCTTCTGATTTTAATGCATTTTTGACTAAACATGGGATAAAACACTAGTGTACAGTGCCATATACCCCTCAACAGAATGGAGTTGCTGAACGGAAGAACAGGTCACTCATGGAGATGGCTAGGTGTATGGTTTAGAGTCAAGCCTTACCACATAGTTTCTGGCTTGAGGCTATTATGAGTGCAGCATATGTACTTAATAGGTGTCCAACTAAAGCATTGCAATTTATCACTCCATATGAGGCTTGGCATGATCGCAAGCCGCCTGTTGCTCATCTGCGTGTTTTAGGTTGTCTGGCATATGCATTAGTGCTTGAACAACATCATAGAAAATTGGATGATAAAACAGTAAAATGTATTTTTGTTGGGACAGGACATTATGGAATGTTCACATTCTAGAATCCTAGAAGAGCTTCATATCTTCCTTAGTTTATTAGGATTTTATCAAAGATTCTTTAAGAAGTATGTCAAGATTGCTATTTTAATGATGTAGTAACTTAAAGTCAAATGAAGAGTCTTTAATTGGGGAGACGAATAGAAGCAAAGTATGCAAAAGTTGAAAGTAACATTCCTATAGCTCGACTTTTGTAGATAGGAGGCCGCAATAGACCCTTTGTGGTTCACATAGGCACAAGTGATTTTTCCATAGGAGTAGTTTTAGTTCAAGATGGTTGACTAGTAGCATTTAAGAAGAAAAAACTAGGAAATACTTAGAGTAATTACTTCATGTCTGCAAAGGAGTTTATGCAATCATCAATGCTTTGAAGAAGTGTTCTCATTATTGTTATTCTGCCAAGGCTAGAGTAGTGTTTGATCAAGATAGCATTGAGTGGCTCTCTAGTCAAACTTACCTTAAAAGATGAAAGGTCAAATGGGCAAGACCCTTCAAGTGTTTTATTATGAGCTTAGGTATAGGAAAGGAGATTTTAATGCGATGGAGTCACATAGGAGGTGCTTGAGTCCATAGGAGGAAGTGTAGGTGTGATTGTAGATATTCTTAGAGTTTGGAAGCCATTAAGAAATGGGATTGAGACATATGGGTTTCCAATGAGGATGAAGATGCGTAATTAGATGGTCGGACCAAGAGGGTCAATGGAATACTTGAATATGTGCTATGAAATATGTGAATGAATGAAAAACTAATTGGGAATACTAAGTACCTATTGTAGAGTTTGCATATAATAGTTCCAAACATGCTTCCACTAGGCATAGTATATTTATGCTTATGTACGGGTTTCAATGAAGACCTCCTTATGGAGAAGGATTACATCATGAGAAATTCTAAGATGCAAATGATATGTTCAAAGAGATGAATGATATGCTAAGACTTCTTAAGAATAGCATTAGGAGAGATCAAGACAAGGATAGAGCCTATGCAAGGAGATAAATCAACCTTCAGGTAGGATAGAAAGCCTATCTTAGTCTTCTCTCTAGATCCAAAACAATAAAGACATGATTTTTCCAAAACTATCTCCCAGGTATTGTAAACCATTAACAATAATAAAGAAATTGGGAAAGATGGATTTTGATCTCCAACTTTGAGATAATAGCTAGACCCATCCAATCTTTCATGTGAGCTTTCTTAAGAGAATACTAGGTGAATTTGACAAGGTCATTCCTAACAACTAGGTAACATAGCCTCTTTTTGTTCAATTGTGCCACATGAACTTGAAAGTGTATTACACACTCAAGAGAAATGGACATGGAGTTGCATTAATAAGGAATGCTTAATAAAATGGAAAGATAGTTGAGAGATAGTGCTACTTGGTTCAAATTAAGTGATTGATATCTTGTTGGAAAGCTTTTTTGTCTAGTGTAATTCACTAAAGCCATAGGTCCATTTGAGTTTTGAATTGAGAGTAGCAAACAATCCAATGTTTAAATACCTCTCCAAGTGCTAGACCTACAAGGGCTCACTACACGCTTCCTGTTGTGCATAGGAGAACACATTCTAGAATGAAGGTGATTCTATGGACAATTTTCTAACAAAGATCAAAGACTTGAAGGAACAGTTGATTTTTGCTCATTAGGTTATACCAGATAGCTCACTTGTGCAGACCATTGTGAATGGTCTTCCTGATTCATATTAGAGTTTTGCTTCTACTCTTTGGTTGATGATGAAAGGCGATCCAAATGTCTTGTCATTTGAGGAGTTAGTCTCTGTTCTGTTGCAGGAAGATCAGTCCACACAACATAGGTCCATTATGCATGTTGCAGATCAAGCTTTCATGGCTAGTCAGAAGGGCAAAGGAAAATGGAGCTCTTCAACTGGTAAGCAAAAATCTACCAATTCTGCACAATCGAAGAGGGAAGAAAAAGATGAAAAAAAATTAGAAAAGCAGAAATTATTTTGCAAGTACTGTAAAGGAAATGATCATATCATAAAGAATTTTCCAAAGCTCGCTACTAAAGAGGCAAAGAAGAAAGAGGCTTGAATGGTTGTTGCAGAGGCCTCTACACCAAAAACAGAGTCTGCACAAGATTTTTGCTAATCTTGTGCAGGATGAAGAATGGGCATTTACTACTATTTGTAGTTTTGACCCATATTCTCATGAGCAGTGCATGTTTGTAGTAGACTCAGATGTTTGGTACTTTGATAGTGGAGCGACCAAACATATTACCTTGCAGCGCAGTTTCTTCTCTTCACTCGAGCCTACCCCTATAGGGAGTACTGTTACATGGGCCAACAACTCCTCCTATCCTATTATGGGAGTTGGTAAGATCATTGACTACTGTTGATGGTAGTTCTTTCACTTTGTCAGATGCTTTTTTTGTGCCACGGAACAAGAAAAATCTGTTATCAATTTCTGCACTAGCCAAGATTGGCTTGGTTGTCAAATTTGTTGATGACAGATGTACAGTTCATGATCTGTCAAATGGTGATATCATTAGTGCTTCTAGCATTTCATGTCATGGGTTGTATAAGCTCATAGACTATGAAAGATCTGTAAATGATTTGGCATGTGCAGTACATGATTCTCAGGCTATGTCAGATGCAAAGCTTTGGCATGCACGCTTTGGTCATTTGAATTTTGCTAGTTTGTTACGCCTGTAGAAATCTGAAATGGTGTCCTCTTTGCCCAAACTTGAGGCACCTAGAAAACATGTTTGTGAATGCTGTATTTTGGGCAAAATGCAGGGTTCCTCCTTTCCAAAAGATGGTTCACTTCGGGCTACTCAGAAATTGTAGCTTGTATATAGTGATGTATGTGGTTGTATGCGGAAACTTTCTTATCTTTACTTCATGAATTTCATGGATGATTTTTCTAGGCATGCATGGGTATATCCATTGAAAGCAAAGTCTAAACTGTTCATGTGCTTCAAACAGTTTTTGGTGTTGGCTGAAAAGTTGTCAGCATGTAAATGGGCACCTTCCATTCTTATCGGGGGGGAGGGATATATATCTTCTGATTTTAATGCATTTTTGGCTGAACATGGGATAAAACACCAGTGTACAATGCCATATACACCTCAACAAAATGGAGTTGCTGAATGGAAGAACAGGTCACTCATGGAGATGGTGAGGTGTATGGTCAAGAGTCAGGCCTTACCACATAGTTTCTGGCTTGAGGCTATTATGAGTGCAGCATATGTAATTAACAGGTGTCCCACTAAAGCATTGCAATCTATCACTCCATATGAGGCTTGGCATGATCGCAAGCCATCTGTTCCTCATCTGCGTGTTTTTGGTTGTCTGGCATATGCATTAGTGCTTGAACAACATCGTAGAAAATTGGATGATGAAGCAGTAAAATGTATTTTTGTTGGGTACAGTTCTCAAAGTAAAGGCTATCATCTATATCATCCACAGACTAAACGCATTCTAGTTAGCCGTGATGTTGTTTTTGTGGAAGATGCTATTCAGCCATTGCTTTCATGTACTAAGGAGACATATGTTAGCTCCAAAGACATGTATGATACGTTGCTGCCTCTTTTTATAGGTGGACAGTCTAGTACTCGTCCTAATGAGGCAACTTCTCAGACTTTGTAGGTTTCATGTGATGAGGTAGATCATCCCATTTCTGATGCAGATTTACATGATGCACTTGTTGATGAGAGAACTAATATTGAGGAGGAAAAAACTATGCCAAAATGGCTAGTGCAAACTTTGTGTGATAGCAAATTAGATGCACCTCTATCATATCATACTCGTTCACGCTCTCATAGTGTGTCTTTTGCATCAGATTGCTATGCTATGGCTGCATCTAATCTCTATGATGAGAATGAGCCTGTTTCATTTGATGAAGCACAAAATTCAAAAAATTGGATGGCAATTGGCAATCTGAATATGATGCTATAATGAAGAATGGTACTTGGTCTTTATGTGACTTGCCCCTGGCAAGAAGGCCATTGGTACTAAGTGGCTATACAAGCTGAAGCGTAATCCTGATAGTACAATTGACAAGTATAAGGCTAGGCTTGTTGCAAAGGGTTATGTGCAGGAAAAAGGCATTGATTTTGATGAAACCTTTGCTCCTACTTGCCGTATGACTATTGTTCGTAGCATCTGTGCACTTGTAGCTCATCATGGTTGGAATGTACATCAGTCGGACATTAAAACAACATTTTTGAATGGTGACTTGCATGAAGAAGTGTATGTTTTTCAACCCCGTGGCTTTGTGCAGAAAGGGCATGAAAACCAGGTGTGCAAGTTAAAGAAGGCATTATATGGTTTAAAGCAAGCACCATGTGCTTGGTATGAAAAGATACATGCCTATCTAATTGCACATGGTTTTGAGAACAGTCGAACTGAAAGCATCTTATATGTCAAGCGTGCTAATGATGTACTTCTGATCATTGTGATTTATGTTGATGACATGTTGCTCACTGGTCCTCATGAGAGGCATATTGCTGATTTTAAGGCTGATTTACATGCCTCATTTGAGATGTCTGATTTGGGGCATTTGCATCACTATTTGGGCATTCAATTTATGCATGTTGATGGTGGAATGGTTTTGTGTCAAACAAAATATATTGACACATTATTGCAGGGTTTTGGCCTTGAAGATTGTAAATGTATTGCGACTCCTATGGAAAAAAATTAACGACTGATTCTTCATGATGCTGGAGATGCATTTGATACTGTTCTCTATCAGCAAGCTATTGGATGCTTGATTTACTTATGCATTACTCAGCCAGATATTCAGTTTGTTGTCTCACATATGAGCAGGTTTATGCATTGCCAAGGAGTCAAGCATTGGCAGGCGGTTAAGCACATCTTTCGCTACTTGAGTGGTACCCGGCTACTTGGTTTGTTTTGTCCCAAGGGAGGATCACTTCCGCCAGATTTGCATGCTTTTTCTGACTCTGATTGGGCTAGTTGCTATGACACTCATGTGTCCACTAGTGGTTTTTTTGTTTCATGCTTGGTAGCTCATGCATATCTTGGTTGAGCAAGAAGAAGCCTACTGTGGCCACTTCCAGTTGCGAGGCTAAGTATAGGGTAGCTTTCACAGCGACTTGAGTGTGTGTGTGGCTCAGATGCCTTATGGCTGATTTGGATGTTGGTCAGTCTTCTACCACCACCATCTTCACTGACAGTCATAGCGCATTGGCAGTTGCGAGGAACCCTCTGTTCCCATGCTCACACTAAGCACATTGAGGTGCATTATCATTTTGTCAGGGAGAGGTTCTCTGCTGGGAAATCAGCTTGGCATATGTGCCCATGCAGGAGAGCATTGTAGACCTTTTCATGAAGGCTCTACCTAGGGAGAAGTTTGAAGATTTCTGCAAAGCTTTGGGCTTACTTCCTTTTGTGGAGTGATTTCCACATAGCTTGGCACTTCCTTATACATGAGTGCCAGCTCCTTGTTTGCATCACTCCCAGGGGGCATTTGTTGATATATTTAGGTAGTGATGTGTGTGAACACACTAGGACCGTTGGGGCACTTTTTTCCCTCTTTAGGAGGTTTTTTTCCCCGGCTTGTATATACACTTATTGCCCTAATGGGCTACTTATCTTTGTACATTATCTAGTAATACATTCAATATTGTGTGTTGTGCTCGAAGCTTCTTCTTCTTCCTTGTGTTGTTCACGTGCTTCCGTAGACGTCTAACTCCAATAGAAACATGTAGCAAATCAAGCCTGGGACAAAAGGCTTAGTCTGAAGCACAAGTAAACGATAAAGGCTTAAAAGTTGGTGACTCAATGTTGTTCCACATGATAAAAGAACACACTTGTACGTTGGAAAACGTGGTTATGGACCAATATTTATTAGAATTTCCACGAGTAGCACAATGCAGTTAGCAATGCTAGAAGGAGAAGCATTTCCCAATTATATTAGTGTTGGGTGTGTGTAGAAGTGCGAGAGACACACAAGAAGCACACACAAGGAGCACAAACACAGCAAGACACACGGAGATGACGATGGCTGGAATAGCTCTCTCTATTGATCGATGAACTGAACTGAAGTAAGAGTTGAATAATACCCCTAAGTACAAAGTACCACCACATATGAGAGTATCAAGTATGTGGTAACATGGGGAAAAAACCTATAGCCAGCACTAGAGTAAAAAGTGCCTATGTATAGGGAAAAGGTTCACATCAAAGCTACTCGAGGAACACATAAGTGTAACAAACCCCCCTAGAGCAAATGATGTGAACACATACAGGGAGTGACAGATCAGCCCCCACAAGGTAGTAAGCCTAAAGCTTTGCGAAAAGCTTCAAACTTTTCCCGTGGAAGAGCTTTGGTGAATATGTCTGCCACATTATCTTGTGTAGGCACATATACCAAATCAATATATCCTGCATGAAGGCGCTCTCTCACATAGTGATAATGCACCTCAATATGTTTGGTCCGTGCATGAAACACTGGGTTTCGTGCAACAGCCAAAGCACTTTGACTATCAGTGAGAATATGCGTAGCAGCATCAATCTCCATGCAAAGATCCATCAATAGGCATCTCAACCATATACACTCCACTATCGCTATGAAAACTGCCCTGTACTCAGCTTCACAACTCGATGTCGCCACTGTAGGTTGCTTCTTACTCAACCAAGATATGCATGAGTTTCCAAGGAAAAAGCAATTACCACTAGTGGACACGTGAGTATCATAACAACCAGCCCAATCACTATGTGTAAAAGCATGCAAGCATGGCTGAATATCTCTGCCATAAAAGAGACCTAAGCTCAAAGTGCCTCACACACGTTTCATCGCTTGCCAATGCTTAGTGCCAGGGCTATGCATGAATCGACTCAACTGGGAAACTGCATATTGTATATCCGGCCTTGTGTTGCATGCATATATAAGACATCCCACAGCTTGCTGATAAAGTGAAGTGTCAAATGAATCACTGGAATCCTCAACTGAGAACCTGAATCGTGTCTCAACTGGTGTGGAAACTGGCTTACAATCCTCAAAGTCAAAATGCTGAAGTAGTTTTTCAGCATACTTTGCTTGATGCATAACAATTCCCCCCTCAACGGTTACAAACTGGATGTCAAGATAGTAGCTCAAAAGACCAAGATAAGTGACATCAAAAGTATGCTGCAAATCAGCCATAAGAATGTCAAGTTTTGCATCACATGACCCAGTCAAGAGTATGTCATCGACATAAAGAACAAGCACTATAAGTGTTAGCTCCAAAAATGGTTGGTTTTTATGCATTAATATGCTTGTATTTGGTAGGGGAATTTGTCTGATTGCAGGTACTTGAGGAGTTGAATAGACATTTGATTGGAAGTATTTGGGGGATACACAACAATTTCTGGGTCAAAGAGGAATGCTATCAAGGGAGGCAATACTTGGAGATATGACTTTTTGTTATGGTGGTTACCGCATACGTGCTCACACAGATGGTCTATCTCAATAAGCAAAAATGTGGCCCTCATGGGCACCATTGAAGAAGGGCAACTTATTTATGATCAGTGGTAAAAGAGACTCACGTGGATATCATCCTCAAAACCACATTAATTGATATGCATATCAAATGTGGAAAATTGGTGGAAGCAATTTTCTTCTGGGCAGTCAATTGTGCTCATTATTTGAGAGACAGTCACCCTTCAAGGCTGTCAAACGGAGGGCCGTTATCCTTGTTATATATATATATATATATATATTGATAAAGTGTGTGACTTGAGGTGAAGCCACCTTTGTTTTTTCTTCCGTTTTTATCTGCAATTGCATCAAACAATCTGCCAAAAGTCATTAAGCCCGTTTCTCTTTGCAGGTGGCTGTCAGAAGGAGATTTGGGGAATTGGTGGAAGTTTTTTTTGCAGACCGTTGTATGTGTGTTTGTCCTCAGTGGGGGGGGGAAGCTCGTGGAACTGAAAAGAAACAAGCCTTTTTGTCCTAGAGGCTGGAGATTACTCGAAGGAGAGTAGTAGAAAAAAAGGGGCTATTGCTCAGATGGGCTCTCTCTCCGCGGGGTGTGCAGAAACAACGACATGCAAAAGGTAGAGATACGGGTCACTTGAATGAAGGAGGAGTACGGAGGATATTTCTGAGGCTACTAAGGGACATTGGTGACTCTCAACAGATAAGAGAGGAATCGCTAGCCTTAATTTTGGAGGAGGGGGCTATCCTCAATGGTTCTTCTCAGAAGTTGAAGGGGGACGAAAGCTTGCTCGCTTTTTTTCAGAGGTTTTCCTTGACCAGCAGATATCGAGGGGTGTGCAACAGAAGGCTAAGCACTCGTACGAGAAGAGAGGGTTGGGGCATACGGGTAATCCCTGACGAGCATCTATGACAGTGTCATGTAATTCTGCGAGTATAGCAAGTATAGTTTATGGTTCTGAAATTGATGTAGTGCCGAACTTCTTCATGTTTATTGTTATGTACAATGCTTGTTGAAGTTGCGTCTTTTGAGTGTTGGGTGAAAACTTCTGAAGAAACGTGCATGCCAGTACTGTTCCCACTATAGAGGGGTGTTCTCTAGTTTTTTTTTGCAGCAGCAGGTTGTATTTTTTGCATTGGTTGTCCTTCAGGTCGGTGTGTAAAAAAGGGAAAGAGGCGGGCTGCTGCATTGCATCTTATCTGTCCCTGTGTTGGCCGGCTGCACACAGCATAAGAGGGAAAGGAGCATTCAGGAAGAAAAAGAGAGGCCTGGGCATTGTGGAGGAGAATAGTCAAAAGGGATTGTTCTTTTTTTTGGGAGGGAAATTTTTTTTCAGATTTCTAGAGGGGCAAACCCTCGAGCTGAGGGGAAGGAATATCAGAGAGAGCGGGAGGCTGATCATAATAATGCGGAGGAGATTGTTCTTCGTGGAGGGAACAGTCACTGAAGGACGAGTAGATTTTGGAAGCGAAGTTTCTCTGAGGGATTGGATGGTGTGCATCTGTTATACACAGAGGAAGAGATCTTTTTCAACTTAAAGATAGATGACAACAATGAAGTGTTCATGAAAATAGCAAGGAAAGCTAAGAGATTTCATGGACGAGTACCTCGGATTTCATGGCCTCTGATTGACGATTTTCAGTAAGCAGAGTACCTAGGATATGTCAACACACGATGCGATGGCAGCAACAGTGCAAGTTCGTTTCATCTTGGTCCGTGTAAGACCTTCATATTCAAGAAAAAACTTGTGAAGACGGAGATGATGATGATGATGGCCCCTATGATGGTGGCTTAAGCTATAAAATGTGATGCACAAGTGTCTTAGTCATGGACAATCGTCAAGCCTTGCTAAGCATTCCAATGAAATGCAGGATGCATGCTTGCTGATGGAATCATTGTAGTATGAAGTCTCTCGTCTCAAAGCTACATTGCAATGACTTCTTTGACTTTCATTGTTCGTGTTTTCCTTGGAGTTTGTTGGGTTTTTTCTCTTGTGTCAGAAGACGATGGTAGCAGATTGCGCAACCCATATTTTGAAGATCTGGAATGATCAATTTGTGGTTTGACTGAAGGCATATACGTTCTGAAGATAATAAAATAGACGTTTTTACACCAGAGAAGAAACACAAATTTGTGTACTCGTCTATAAATTCTGCAAACTTGGAACACCTCCCTGTGGTGCAAGGGGTGGAAGAATCTAGTAGTGTAGTAAGTAGCTGGAATTGTAACCATCATACTTGTATAGATGGAGATCTTGAAGTTTTTTCTACTACAAAGCGATGGTTGAGCAGACGACTCATTTTCAGCCATACATACATCCTCAAGTTGCTTCTTCAAGTTGCTTCTTCAAGTTGCTTCCTCAAGTATGCAACACGTGCTTCATTACGTACGGCATACAAAGAAGCAAGAGTGTCACATGCCTGTCTCAATGTAGAACATGACCGAATGTGTGGAACTATATGACGCTTCACTGAAAGCGCAATCAAAGCATGAGCTTGAGCACCTTTTCCATCCCATCTAAGCTGCTCCTGTGTAGGTGGAGAAGGAGAAACCACTGTACTCGAAGAAGAAGCTCCATCTGTGACAGTAGACTGTGAAGTAGAAGCTGCACCTGCCGGTCTTTGATCTACATCTGTCACTATGTTCCAAAGTTGTTTTGCAACAAGAACATGCTTCATCATATAAGACCACATCGGATAGTTGGTCCCATCAAGTTTATCTTCAGCTTGAAGCATGCCAAACAAGTCATTGCTGCCCACCATTTCACTAAGGAATAAGAATGTGACAAAATCTTCACTTCGACGAAAACTGAAATGAGTGCTGAAATTTCATCTCACAAACCGTCACTCTGATGGCGATTCTGACTGCACGAATGGCTTTGAAATGCGGGTAAAACCCCAACACACCTAGTGGAAATGTTTTCGGGCTGTTGAAATTCACAGTTCTATGCTCCGAAGTCGATTTGCACTGTTAAAGTGCGCGCGTGCCATGACGTGAAAATCTGAAACTTGAGAAGAAGTTGAACCTGCTCTGATACCATTGTTGGGTGTGTGTAAAAGTGTGAGAGACACACAAGAAGCACACACAAGGAGCACAAACACAACAAGGCACACGGAGAAGACGATGGCTGGAATAGCTCTCTCTATTGATCGATGAACTGAACTGAAGTAAGAGCTGAATAATATCCCTAAGTACAAAGTACCACCACATATGAGAGAATCAAGTATGTGGTAACATGGGGAAAAAACCTCTAGCCAGCACTAGAGTAAAAAGTGCCCATGTATAGGGAAAAGGTTCACATCAAAGCTACTCGAGGAACACATAAGTGTAACAATTAGTGGTTGCAAAGTGAAACTTTATGGAGAACCCCTCATGCAAGATATGCTCACATGTTTAAATCAAGCTAAGAACCATAAAGAAAAAGAACAAAGAATTAGAGAAGAGGCATATGCCAAGGCCCAAACAATTATTAAACAAATGAAACTAAGATGACAAGCAGTGCTATCCAATCCTAATGCCCCATGATATCAGATGACAATGTGTCAAGCACGAACATGACCAATCCTATCATTATAGATCGAAGACCATTCATCTTAGTTAAGCTAGGGTTGGGTAGTACTACCAAGATGATCAGAGCCTTGATTGATTCAAGAATAGCCACAATTGCTATTAGACAGTCTTGTGTATCTAAACATGGACTTACAAGTAAATCCAATAGAGGTGTATCTTGTAGGCTTAGGAGGTCTAGAGAATTCATGTTTAGGAGAAGTGGAAGTGCTTATATTCTTCTACACGAGGTCCTCTAATAGTCAAACTCCTAGTGTGCCATGATGATGAACTGATTGAATTTCTAGCAATGAGCCAATGATGGATCTACAATCATGCAATAGATTTGAACATGAGGAAATGACTCATGTAAGTTTGGATCAACAAATACTACCTCACAATTGAATTAGAGGGCTAGGAACCTTCTTATTCCCAGTCCACACATGTCACATGTGCCCCTATGCCTATAGATCTTCACGATTCAATCCCATCCACATAAATCGTGTATGTGTTGGAGCTCCCTTCTTTTCCAAAAAATGTGTTTCTTTTATTAGGAACATCCAATTCCTTTAAAAAAAATGCAACAAAGGAACATAATGTACGTGTGGAACAATGTCCAAGTATCAAATTACCATAGTCCTACTTGAAGTCCTCAACCAACGAGGCAGTTGAAGATTCCACATAAAACCAATGATGATGCAAAACATCAACCAACGATTTGATAGATCTGGGTCCCAAGCAGCTTTTGAAAGCACAACCCAAATGTATCTTGGATATGGGTGCCAAAAGCATGCCTACATGCTTTAATCAAGATTACCCATCCAATTTGGCTAGAGAAACCTAGGCAAAACTCCTATTGTCAAACTCGAGACAAATCCATGTTGCCTAACTTACAAAATCCTTGTACTAATCATCCCCGCTTGGTCTAGAAATGAATCCCCTAACTTACAAAATGGATCCCCACATGTACAAACACACACTTCCAATCCCATCGTTGTTTCTAGTATCCACCTTAGTGGTAATAAAATCTTTGAATGTCATTGTAAACCGATAAGAAAACCACACATATATAAACCATGTAATTAGCATACTAATAACATTTGTAATCAATCTAAATGAGCTTCTCATAGACTGCATGCACCATGTTGAGAACATGAATCAATCCAAGTATGCATATAGGTGATAGACACCTTTTGAGATCAATTGCACAATGCAGGAGCATGCACTAAGTAAGGAAATTCATATCAGTATTGGAAAGGGATTGTAGTCTCGCCATATTACGATCTTGTGTCTTCGACCATATTAACATGTAATTTTCCTTGTCTTAGGAGATAGAAATTTAACATCACATAATGAGCCCCATGGGAGCCATACGACTTAGTTCCATGCCTATCGATTATAGAGCTATACCAATCAAGAGGTACCCCTTACCCCCACCACTTGAATTCATTGAATTTCAAGGAGAAATCCCCATTAAAGTCCCCCTAGTCAAGCAAACGGTCTATGTGCATGCAAAGACATATATGGTTCCAAGGTCTAGTAGGTCCACTTGCAAACGATAAATACATATGGAAATAAAAATTGGAATTTGGCCACCCTTGGGGTTGCTTTCAATTCTTTTCACAAGAATTCAATGTGCTACGAAACTCACATGAATCATGTCGTATTTGGGAAAATGTCGAGCTCGATAATGAATTTCTTGCACCACTACCAAAGTTGGACATACCAGACACCTTCGTATTACCATACTCCTACCCGATCAATCCCTTATGAAATTTTTCCTCACACACAAGTTGGTCAGAGAGGTACTCAAGATGTTTGGTACTCATATACCTTTTGACAAAGAGACACTAGTAGTTGAAGAGATGAAGAAGAGCAAAGTCTTGAAGCTCACTCAAATTTCAAAAATTACATCAAATTTGTCCACCGCATGGCGTATTTGTATACAACACTTTGCATTTCCATGTCAAGACATATTTTCATACACACAAGAAAATTTGAAATATTCTATACTTTGCATAGAATGCCTCATTCCAAATCAGCCTCCTCCACTAGATACAATCATCTATATGTAGAAAATACCAGACATCCAAGGAAACAAGTGATTAATGAATGTTGTGAAATTATGCGCATCATGTATATGTGTCTAGCATATGACGTACCTACTGAATGAGCACTTACTTGTGCCCAGGTATAGACATTCAAAGAAGGCAAAGGGTCTATTTCCCATCACACCAAGAGAATGCATGGCACCATCCCATCCTTGCACCCATCTATCTTCACCATCGGGCCCACCACCTATTGTTCCATTATTCGCAATCCATCTCTCATGGGACCACCGACACTCAGAGGAAGACCACCAAGGAAGGTATAGTCGTAGAATCAAAACTAACACAAGAAGCACCTATAACCAAAGAAGAATTCCTGTTTTCCATTTGTGATATGGCCACTCAAGACATTAGGTCTGCATTAGATTTTGAGATACTAGACCCACTTCTTGATTTTGAGCTTTTAGATGCGTAGTTTGTCTCACAAGAATATGAATGACCCAACTACCTAGATTTACAAGTAGATAGAGATGAGGAACAAGGACATGATGAAGAGAAGCAACATGATGATGATGAAGAAGGAGAACAACCCAATTTCCTAGCATATATTGAAACATTACAAATATTATATTTATGAATGGAAGAGGTAAAAATAGGCAATAAACTAAATGCTGAGAGGATTCATGCGTTGTTACAACAAGAACTGATAGATAGTAGTTTCAATAAGGTCTTCATCGAGACCATGCATCTACTGACAAAAGTTATCGGTATAGTTGACACCCTTAGACTTTTTATGAAAGGACCACACACGAGATATGATCCATGCTGCATTTAGGCATAACCATCCAAGTACCAGTACCACCTAACCTTTCTCAATGCTCCATACTCCGAGGACACACCCCACCACCAATCCCTCCCATCAACACCTACTCCTTTGCCACTGCTACCTCACCTTCTGTATCCACAAAAACATCAAGTCAATTTTTGAAACCCCTCCTTGAACAATAACCCCACCACTATTGTCTCTTCACCAATTCTTACCCAACAACCTT